>JAJPUD010015124.1:22404-38566 GCA_023553655.1 Myrmecobius fasciatus
CTTTCAGGAAGTCCAATAATCCTTAGATTGTCTCTCCTAGATCTATTTTCCAAATCTTCCTAGGAGATATTTCATATTTTCTTCTAATTTTTCATTTTTTTGTTTTTGTTTGACTGATTCTTGAAGTCTTATTGAGTCATTCACTTGCATTTGTTCAATTCTTATTTTTAAAGTGTTGTTTTCTTCAATTACCTTTTTAAGCTCCTTTTGTAACTGGCCAATTTGTTCATTGCACTCTTTTTCCACTTCACTAATTTTATTTTTCAATAAATTGGTCTTTGTCATATCTCTTTTGGAGGGCTTCTTTCACTGACTTCAGTTTATTTTCCCATATATCCGCCAGCTCTCTTTTGAGATTCTGTATGCAATCTTCCAAAAAGGCCTTTTGAAAAGAGGACCAGTGATGGTACTTAATAACATTCTCTGGAGTTTTGTCTAAAGGAACCTCAGGATCTGGGGTCAGCCCTTCTCTGTCTAGATAAAAGCTGTCTATGGTGAGACCTCTCTTTTGCTTCTTCATTTTTTTAGACAGCATGTATGTCTCTTTAAGGTTTAGCTGAAGCTCTTTGCCCTGGGGCCATTTGGAGCATTAATTTAAGGTGTTGGGCCAGTGGGAGCTAGGACTAAGGCCAAATTACTCCTTAAACAAGGCAAGTCTGCCAGAACACTTGCGCCCAATCAGGACAGAGTGTCCCGAGTGCCTCAGATAAACTCCAGGTGTTTGGAGTTTGGAGTTTTTGCCACAATAAGCTGAGTCCCACCCTCACTTCCGGCCTACACCACTCTTTATCCCTCTGTCTGAGTTAGACAAACCTGATGTGAAGTTCTTCAGAGATATCAGCAAGCAGTGTCCAAGTATTTCTGAATTCGTTGACTTGAAGATCAGTTCAGAGGCTTATTTTATTGTTGATTTGAGAGAAGATCGGAGGAGATGCAGAGAGTCTCGTATTCACTCCGCCATTTTGGCTCCGCCCCCCCTTACTCCTCATTTTCTGACAGAACGTTTAGGGATTGAGACTTTTTCTTGACATAGCCAATTTGGGAATTTTTTTTGGTTGACTGTAAGTATTTTTAGTGAGGGTTTTGTTTCTCCTTTCTCAGTTCAGGGGTAGGGTAGAAGGCAAGAAAGAGAGACACATAATAAAATAAAATTTAATTTTAAAAATCTGATAATGACAAGGCTTATATACATGTTAAAAGGTATTAGTGTTTAGGTGTTTCAAATTCAACTCTTCTTTTTCTAGGATCATTAATTAGGATTCTAGGATTAATTGATTAATTAATTTTTGTACACATTGTGCTATGTTGGGTGAGAAAAATCTGAACAAAAGGGAAAAACCATGGTAGAGAAAAAAAAAACAGAAGAAAGACATGAATATAACATTTGTTGATTTACATTCAATCTCCATAGTTCTTTCTCTGGGTACAGATGGCATTTTCTATTCAAAGTCTATTAGGATTGCCTTGGATACCTTTGAAAAGAACCAAGTGTTTCATAGTTGATCAACACACATTCTTGCTCTTATTGTGCATAATGTATTCCTGGTTCTGATTATGTCATTCAGCGTCAGTTCTTATAAATCTTTCCAGGCCTTTCCACAATCAGTCTGTTCATCATTTTTCTAGATTAATAATAATATTCATATTACCTTCACATGCCACAACTTATTCAGCCATTCCCCAATTAAGGAGCATCTATTTATTTTCCAATTCTTTGCTACCATTAAAAGAACCATTATTAACATTTTTGCACATGTGGATCCTCTTCCCTCCTTTATGATTTCCTTAGGATATACTCCTGGATCAAAGGGTATACACAGTTTGATAGCCCTTTGGGCATAGTTCCAAATTGCTTTCCAAAATAGTTGGATCAGTTCACAACTACATCGCAGTGCATTGGTATCCCAGTTTTCCCACATCCCCTCCAATATTTATCATTATCATTTCCTCTAATCTTAGTCAATCTGAGAAATGTGAGATGGTATCTCAGAATTGTTTTAATTTTCATTTCTTTAAAGAAAAGTGATTTAAAGCATTTTTATATGACTATAAATAGATTGAATTTCATTATCTGAAAATTGTCTGCTCATGTCCTTTGACCACTTATCAATTGGGGAATGACCCGTATTCTTAAAAATATGACACAGTTCTTTATATATTTTAGAAATGAGATCTTTATCAGAAGCACTGGTTGTAAAGATTTTTTCTCCAGCTTTATATTTCCTTTTTAATCTTGTTTCTGTTGGTTTTGTTTGTGCAAAAACTTTTTAAATTTAATATAATCAAAGTTGTTCATTTTGCATTCCATAATGTTCTCTAGTTCTTTTTTGGTCATAAATTCCTCCCTTCTCCAAGTATCTGACAGGTAAATTATCCCTTATGGTATCTATCACCTTTTATGCCCAAATCATGTACCTATTTCGACCTTATTTTGGTATGGAATGTGAGATATAAGTCTATGCTGAATTTCTGACATTATTTTCCTGTTTTAACAACAATTTTGTGAAATAGTGAGTTCTTATACCGGAAGCTGGAGTTGTCTACAGTTATTTTAAATGGAATTTCTCTTTCTATCTCTTGCTGTTGGGCTTTGTCAGAAATATAGAACTACTGATGATTTTTGTGGATGTATTTTATATCCTGAAACTTTGCTAACGATGTTAATTTTCCCAAGTAGGGAATCATAGAATCTTAAGAGTTTGAGAAGATCTCAGATGACATCCAGTCTTACCTGTTCTGGAATAGCAAACCTAATTACAATATTACAAATGGTCAGTAGGTGTCAACTTGAAGACTGGAAGTGAGGAGCAATATACTGCTTTTTGAAGCTATCCAACTATGTCTTTATTTATTTATTATATATTTATTTATAATATTCTACTCTTTTAAATTTTTGAGTTCCAGATTCTCTTCCCTCCATCTCCTACCCACTGAGAAGGCAAATTATATGATAGCAATTATATATGTAAATTCATGCAAAACATATTTCCATATTAGTTGTATTACAATCAAAGCAGAAAGAAAGAAAGAAGGTCTAAAACCATCAGCAAGCATTATTCCTAATGGAGAGAAGCTGGATGCACTCCCAGTAAGATCAGGAGTGAAACAAGAATTTTAGCAATAAGAAAAGAAAAAGAAAGTAAAGGAATTTGAATAGGCAATGAAGAAATAAAACTATTATTCTTTGCAGATGATATAATTTATTTAGAGAACCCTAGAAAATCATCAAAAAACCTACTTGAAACAATTAACAACTTTAACAAAGTTGCAGGATATAAAATGAACTCACACAAATCATCAGTATTTCTATGTATTACAAAACCAGCAGCAAGAGATATAAAGAGAAATTCCATTTAAAATAACTGTAGACAAAATAAAATATCTGGTTGTGTATCTACCAAGAGAAACCCAAGAGAAGGGAAAGAAAAAGAAGGAAGAGAGGAAGAAAAGAAGGAAATAAAGTAATTATACTTTAATCTGAACTCAGACTTCATTTGTTCTGTCTCTAGATTTGGATAATAATTTTTTTGAGTCCTGGAATTATCTTCGGTCATTTTTATGATCAGAGTAGTCATCTTTTATATTTGATTCTCATTATGTCACTGTTATTACCATGTACAATATTCACTCTTCTAATTTCATTTTGCTTTAGTTCATACAGATATTAGCATGTTTTTCAGAAACTACCTCCTTCATTTCTTATAGCAATCCATTCAAAGGAGAGCTAGGTAATGTAATAGATAGAATGCTGGGTGTTAAGGCAAGAAGACCCATCTGTGAAAATTCAAATTAGACATCAAACACTAGGCATATGATGCTCTTAAACTTGTTTGCTTCATCTATAAAATGTTCTAGAGAAGGAAATGGCAAATTATTCCTGTATCTCTGCCAAGAAAACCAACCTTAAATGGGGTCACAAAGATTCAGACATGTCTGAGCAGTAACAACACTTTATCACAACCATATGCCAAAACTAATTCCCCCAATTGTTGAGCATTCCCTCAATTTCTAATTCTTTGCCACCACAAAGAAAGAGTACCTAGA
The DNA here is from genome assembly GCA_023553655.1 of Myrmecobius fasciatus. Classification (NCBI taxonomy): domain Eukaryota; kingdom Metazoa; phylum Chordata; class Mammalia; order Dasyuromorphia; family Myrmecobiidae; genus Myrmecobius; species Myrmecobius fasciatus. The sequence goes on from JAJPUD010015124.1 coordinate 26,449, forward strand.
AATATTTTTGTATGTCCTTTTCATTTTTCTTTTATCTCTTTTGAGTATAGACTTAGTAGTGTTATTTCTGGATAAAAGATTATGCATAATTTTATAACCTTTGGGGCACAGATCTAGATTCTTCAGAATAACTGGACCCATTCACTACTTCACAACAATTCATCAATATACCTATTTCCTTCATTCTCTCCAGAATTTGTTAATTCTAATAAATGTGATATGATATCTCAGAATTGCTTTAATTTGTCCTTCCCAAATAATGCTTATTTTTAAAATTATTCAAATAGTATTTTATATCCCCCCAGTTACATGTCAAGAACATTTTTAGCATTCAATTTTACAAAATTTTGAGTTTCAAATTTTTCTCTCTCCCTTACTCCCTTTCTCTCTTCTGAAGATGATAGGTAATCTGATGTACAGGTATGATTAAGGTAAAGTATATTTTCAAATTAATCACAGTTGTGAGAAAAGAAACAGATCAAAAAGGAAAAAATAAGAAAATAAAAGAAGTGAAAAAAATGCTTCCATCTGCCTTCAGAGTCCATCAGCCCTTTATCTGGTTATGGATAAGTCCTTTGTATTTGTCTTAGACCATTGTGTTGCTGAAAAAAGCTGAATAAGTCATAGTTAATCATCATACAATGTTTCTGATACTGTGTACAATGTTTTCCTAGTTCTGCTCATTTCACTTTGCATCAGTTCATGCAAGTTTTTTTCCAGGTTTTTCTGAAATCTGCTTGCTCATCACTTCTTATTGCACCATAGTATTCCATTACATTCATATACCTTACTTGGTTAAGCCATTCCTTAATTGATGAGCATCCCCTCAATTTCTAATATTTTACTGCTATGAAAACAAGTGTTATGAATAATTGTGTACCTGTAAGTCCTTTTCCCCTTTTTTATGATCTATTTGGGATACAGATCTAATAGTGGTATTGCTGAGTCAATTGGTTTACCCTCTGGGCATAGTTCAAAATGAGTCTCCAGAAAGGCTGGCTCAATACACAACTCCACCCATAATGCATTAGTATATTTCCCACATCCTCTTTAACATTTATCACTTTCCTTTTTTGTCATATTAGCCAATTTGATAGGTTTGAGGTGGTATCTCAGGGTTGTTTTAATTTGTATTTCTCTGATCAAAAGTGATGTAGAACATTTCTTTATATATCTATAGATTGTTTTGATTTATTCACCTGAAACCTGCTTGTTTATATCCTTTGAGCAATTTATCAACTGGAGAATGGTTTTTATTTTTATAAATTTGACTTAGTTTTCTTTATATTTGAGAAATGAGGCCTTTATTAGAGATATTTGCTGTAAATATTTTGTTTCCCATCATTCTGCTTTCATTCTAATCTTGGTTGCATTGGTTTTGTTTATACAAAAGCCTTTTGATTTAATATAAGTAAAATTATCTATTGCATTTCATAATGTTCTCTGTCTTTTGTTTGGTCATGAATTTTTCCCCTTCCCATATATCTAACAGGTAAATTATTCCTTTTTTCTAATTTGCTTATGGTGTCTAATATTCTATTTATCTCCTTAGTTTCTCACTTTTTTTTGGTTGGATTTATCAAGTTCTGAGAGGGCACAATTGTCTGTTTTAATTAGGTCTGTTTTTGTTTTCACTTTGCCTGAGAATAGGATTTCTATCCTTGCTGTTTTTGTTGTTGTTGTTGTTTTACTTCAGCTGAAGCATAATAGATTCTGCTCCAGCCCCTTACCTTTATTCTCTGTATGCCTCCCTGCTTCAGGTAGGTTTCTTATAAACAACAGATTATAGGATTCTGTTTTTTGATCCACTCTATTATCTGTTTCCATTTCATGGGAGAATTCATCACATTCATATTCACAATTATGAATATTATCTATATATTTTCTTCCATTCTATTCTTTCTCTTGTTTGTCCTCTCTCTCTTTTTACCCTTTTTGTCACCAGTGTTTTGATTCTGTCTACAACTTCCCCTGATCTACCCTCCTTTTTATCTGTCCTGACTCCTTTCCTTTACTTAATTTTCCTACCCTTCTACTGTTACTTTCAGGTAAGAAAGATTTCTATATTCAACTTCTTATGTATATTATTCCCCCTTTGGGTCAATACTGATAAGAGAAATGTTCAAGTGATGTTCATTGCCCACCTTCCAATCTTCCTCTCTACTATAATGGGTTTTTTGCACCTCTTCATGTGAAATGATAGATCTCTTTCTTCCTTTTGTTCCCAGTGTACTCCTCTTTCTCATCCATTAACTTTTTAAAAGTATCATTCCTTCAAATTCATCTTTTATACATACCCTCTCTGTATGTTTATTCTTTTTAGCTTTACTATTAGTGATACAATTTTTAAAAATTATAAGTATCATCTTATTGTGTATGGATGTAAACAATTTTGCTCTATTTGCATCCCTTATGTTTTCTTTTCCTTTTTTACTTGTATCTTGATATTGGAGATCAAATTTTTCTGATATTCTCTTTATGAAAGTTTAAAATCCTTCTATTGCATTGAATAATGATTTTTCCCTTGATGTATTACAGTTTTGCAAGGTAAGTAATTCTTGGTTGTAGTCCTATCTCCTTTGCTTCTGGAATATCATGACTCATGACCTTTCATACTTTAATGTTACAGCGGCCAAGTTCTGTGTTTTCCTGATTATGACTCTGATATGAATAGTTTTTTTTTCTGGCCAATTTTAGTATTTTATTTTATCTGAGAGTTCTAAAATTTGATTATACTATTTCTTGGAGTTTTTGTTTGGGAACCCCTTTCCTGAGGTGATTGGATTCTTTTAATACCTATGATTTTCTCTGCTTCCAGGATAATTTCTCTCTGAGCTTGAAAGATGTTGTCCAGGTTCTCCTTTTGATTATGGCTTTCAGGTAACTCAATGATATTGATACTGTCTCTTCTGAATCTGTTTTCCAGGTCATTTGTTTTTCTCATGAGGTATTTTACAGTGTCTTCCATTTTTTAATTTTTTTTTCTAATTTGTTTGATTGATTCTTGATATTTCATTAAGTTATTAGTTTCAAGTTGCTCAAGTTCAAATTTTAAGTTGTTGTTTTCTTTACTTAGCTTTTTTACTTTCATTTACATGTTACTGAAGAAAACAAAGTTTTCTTTTCCATTTGGCCAATTTACTTTTTAAGCGCTTTTCCAAGTTTTTGACTTTTTAAATAGTTTTCTTTCATCCTTCTCATTTTCCTCCATTTTTTCCTACCTCTCATATAATTTTAAAGCTCTTTTTTGAACTCTTTCCATTTTTCTTGGTTTTTTTTTTTCCATAGGTGTTTTGACATTGTTGTCTTCTTCTGAGTTTGTGTCTTGGTCTTCCCTGTCAGCATAATCACTTTCTATGATGAGATTATTTTTTGTTGGTTTTTGGTCATTTTTTGGCCTTTTTTACTTTCTTTTAAATTTGAGCTTTGTCCTTAGTGTTAAATGAGTATGCCTTAGACTTCTTATACCAATGACTGCATGCCCAGGCTATTCACCTGGTGCTTTACAAGTCCTATGGGTGACCGTTGCATGTGGTTCAATGCTGGGGGGTTAGTTGAGGGTGTAGCTGTCTGACAGCTTGGATAGTGTTGAGCTGGGGTCCCAATGGTGGTGATTGGCATGGGTTGAGGCATGGTGTGGTGTTTGCCTTTTCTCAAGGCTATATTGAACTATGTGGTGGTATGGCAGCTAGAGGACACCTTCCTGCTCAGAGCTATGCTAATACATGAGTTGATATGGACTCTAGAGGATGTTGGCTTACCTGAGGTCAAGTCAAAGTACATGGTAGTCTGATAACTAGAATGCCTGCCTGCTCCAGGGCTATATTGAAACACATATATTGAAACAGCAGCCACCCTTTTGCCCTGTCCCAGGGGAATCCAAACCACTCGGTGATGCGTGCTCACCTGGCTGGGACTACGCCCTGTGCAGGGCAGCCAGCTCTTCTTCCATACCCACTGACTGCACCCCTTGCTACTGCTGCACCAGTGACCCACCTCTTAGCCTCTCCATGTACCTCAAGACCCATATTACAGCATGCCATCTACAGTATTTCTCATCCCAATGGCATAGTTCACCAAGTCCCAGTGGGAATAAATCCCCATCTACTACCTTCCCCAACTATTCTTCAGACTCAATACAAACCAATCTTTCCACCACATTATTACATTGCAGCATCACCTACTTACACTGGATTTCCGTTGAGTCCAACTAAACTTAACCAATATCCATATATGTGAGAACTCAAATACAGTATATTGAAGTTCAGTGATGCAAATGTTTGATTAAAAACAAAAACATGGTATTTAATAAATATTAGCCATTAGTTCCTGGAGCTGGAGTCTGTTGGCTCTCCTGATTATGCTAAGGCAAATGAGGGATTTTGGTGTTGGTATTCATCAGCTCCATGACCCTGGGGCTCAGGATCTCCTCCTTGTTTGCTGAGGCAGATCTTGCAGCCAGCATACTAGGAACTTTCCTTTCCTGGATGGCACCCCACTTTACTCAAGTGAGATAGATCCCTCCTGCCAATCTTCCAAGTTTCCTGGGGCTAAGGTGGCTTCAATCCTTTTTCCTTATTCATTCTACCACTGCTGGACCTGTCTTGAGGTTCTATTTTATGGTTGCCTGAAGGTGAATATGAGAGAGTTACAGTGGTTCACTGTTTATCCCGCTCTTGACTCCTGGAGTAAAATTCTTTCAATGATGATTTAAAACATTTTATATGACTATAGATAGCTTTTATTTCTTCTGAAAAAAAAAATGCCTGTTCATGCCCCATGACAATTTATCAATTGAGGAATAGTTCTTATTTTTATAAATTTCTCTCAGTTCCCCTTTTATTTGAAAAATGAGACCTTTATTATAGAAATTTGCTATACAATACTCAGATTTTTTGGTTGTCTATAGCACCTGTTAGCAAAATACAGCTTCCCTGTGAATCACATCTATTTTTGCTTTTGCTTTGTCTGAGATCATGATTGTTATCCCTGACATTTTTATATAAGTAAAGTATTACAGACTCTCTTTTAGCCCTTTAATTTTAAATGTGTGTGTGTTTCTTTTTCAAGTGTGTCTTTTGTAAGCAACATTTTGTTGGATTCTGGTTTCTAAGCCATTCTGCTATCGACTTCCATTTTGAGTGAGGTCTTCCCATTAATATTCACAGTTAAGATTACCAACTGTATTTTCCTCCATCCTGTTTTATTCTATTTATCCTTCTCTATCTTTACTTATCCTCCATCTTCTTAAAGTCTATTTTCTTTCTGTCTATTACCTCCTTTAATTTACCCTGCCTTTTGTTATCCCCATGTCCTTTTCTTTTATTCCTCTTCCTCTCTTATTTCCCTTTGGATAGGATAGATTATTATACTCTACTGACTTTGTGGGGGGTATAAAAGATGTATACTTCTCTCTTTGAACCAAATCTAATAAGAGTGAAGTTCAAACACTGCCTGTCACCTGCCCCACCATTTTCTTCTATATAAGAATATTTTTCCCATTCTAATTCTCTTTTTACCTCTTACCAGCGCATTCCTCTTTTTCACTACCACATTTTTTTGAGCTCATCCTAACATAATATACTTATACCCATGTACTGTCTATAAGGACTTCTTCTAAGTGCTCCAATAATGATAAAGTTCTTAGGAATTACACATATCTTCCCATATAAAATTTAAATAGTTTAACTTTATCAAGAACAATTTATACAATAATAATCATGCTGTAAAAACACAGCTTAAGAATTTAAATTAATGCAAATGTTCACCCATATTTCAATTGATGATGAAATATGCTACCTATCAAAGAACATTTTATTGATTCAGCTTCCCTAAGTTTTTTGACCCCCATGCCCCCTGCCACCATGCACCTTGATTAGTTTCAGCTTCCCTAATGCAGCTTTGTGGCCCATTGACATAAAAGGTCCCAGATCAAATAGTCAGTACCTCTAAGACTTGGGGGTTCCCTGAGACTACAAATGACTATATGCTGAGTAGAATCATTTCCTGATGAAGTTCAAAGTGGTTGCAGATAAAGAAGCTAAGTGACACTATATACTTGCTACATGTCTTTGCCATATTTAGACAAAATACATCTTTATTCAATGACTGAGTGTTTCATTTTGTCCCAGCACTGAAATTGAACTAAAAGAGTTTTGGGGTTATTATATTACTACCTCCTGACAAATAGATTGACTTGACCTGCAGAGCCCTGAGATATAATTTCAGACATTGCCAATGTGGGATGTTTTTTGACAATGAGGTTTGATATTAAAGTTTGTTTGTTATTTTTCTTCAATTTATGTGTATATGTAGGAAGGGATTGTGGGAGAGGGAAGTTACATGATAGAAATATGTTTACCAAAATAAAAAACAAGAAACCAAGAAAGTTAAGAAAGGGGTATTATTAAAGCAATAACTAATAAGAAGAGAAAATAAAGGAGTTCAATAAGAAACAAAAATAATCAGAACAGCTTCAGAAATTGCATATTGAATTTGTTACATACATGGAGGGAGAAGTAAGTTGTATGAAGATTCATTAATGCATGCTCAATATTCTTTTTCTTTTGTGTTTTGTATATTCATATACATATATAATTCATGTACAATCACATATAATTCATATACAATTCATATATGAATATACTTATTTTGTTTACTGTTTGCATAAAAACCATCAGAATTAAAAAAGAAAATGAAAAGAAAGACAAATAGAAAAAGATTATACTTTGTAGTTTGTTCTCTTCATTTTCTCTGAAAATCATGAAGTTGACCCTTTAGATTCCTAAGACACTTCCCCCATTCTCCAAGGTCTTTCAAAGATAGGTAATCTCATCTTCTTCACATTCTTTCAATATCCAGGAAAGAAATTAATATGGGTCTGGGAAAACAAATGCATCAAGCACAGACAAGTCTTCTCTTAATGCAAGATATTGATCTTTCATACTTACTTCCTAATGCTCAAAGTTCATTCTAAAAGGCAGAAAAACCAAAAGCTGAATAAAAACTGTTGCATTATCATATTCATTCCATCCACTCTGATCAGTGGATTTCTCTCTTCTTTGATCCTCTTATTTTTCCCAATGGAATTTTTTTGAACAATCCTATTATTGTTGTTGTTGTTGTAAGCTTTATTCACCAGCCTCAGACCATTCTGAGCACTTGCACTCTTGGAACAAGAGATCCCTTTCCTCAATTAGGAAGGCAGGTCAGAGATAATACAAAAGAAGTTTCAAAGAAGAAGATATATTTAATAGAAGGGGGGAAAACTTCCTAACAATTAAAGCAATCCATAAGTGGAACTAGCTACATCAGGAGGTTCTCTCAGTAATGTGATTAAAACAAGCTGTCTGACCATATTCTAGAAAGTATTCTTTCTTAAAACATGCTGAACAAAATAACTATGGAGATGCGTTCCAACTCTGAGGTTCTGTAATGATGCAAGGTAAAATTCATACTGTAGAAAGAGATTTTTATTTTAACAAATAATATAGGGATATATGAATGCCCAAAGTTTATTCCAAGCAAGCGTATTGTTTATTATGGATTTCTGAATGTTAAAGTAGTTATCAGAGTATATATACAGAGTTGCATTATTACATACAACATAAATGGCTACACAACAGCTTGTGATCTTAATTGTAATTGATAACAATAATTGTATAGTACCTCCATTAACTCTGTCATACTAAGCAACCTTTCTCCCCTCCAAATCAGCATACATGGAAAGAAAAATATAAAGACCATCATCATTACCTATCTCTGCTTAAAGTAGATAAAAGAAGAGAGACTGTGAACCAGCTATATGAGAATTTATCATGAATGGGAGTTGGAGATTTAATTCCTCACAAGGCAAAATGAAAATATGTTTTAGATAGTAACTCCCCACAGAAACAAATGATGCTTAGAAGTACCAGGTGCATGTTTTACAGCACCAAGAGAAATGTACTTGAATTTATACATTATCTTCAGATTATCTGTACATTCTGGGAACAGTGCCCTGTCATCCAGCTGCTTCGGAATAGTGACTCTGTTTTCTGGGGTAATTTTTTCAGTGCTAAAAGGGAAAAACAGGGCCCTGTACTAGTGATTTTTTTTAATGTGGATTTCAGTCATGCTGAAGTTATCTTCTTACATATAGATACTTTTAAATGACTAATTAGAAACTAATAATTCATTAATTAAGAAAACTGGTAATATTGATTAGAGGTATGATTCTTGTATTTATCTATGTTTTCTCTACTGTCTGGCAAAGTGTTATATATATTGTAGTCATTTAATTTGGATTAAATTTTTAAAAGTCATCTGGATTTGAAAAATAATATAATGGATGATTAGTAGGAAATATAATTTATTATTTTAAAATATACAAATTTAACAAAATATTGACAAGAATAGAAAATGTGTTGGTTAGTACATTAATATATTTTGTTTGTTACATTACCTACCTTCCCCTCTATAATTCCACTTCCATAGCTTTGTCTTTTATAACAGAATTTCTCAGAGGAAGAAAAGGGAAATGTAGCAAAACCAATCATCCCATGAAAAAAAGACAAACATAATATGTGATGTTCCACACACATTTTGCTTGACCTTTACAAAAGAAATTTTTTTTTCCTAAATTCTCTTCTATAGGGCTCAGCTTGGTTTACAAAGATTATTTAAGACCGTTTTATGGATGTTGTCCTTTCCAGTTATACTATTGTAGTCATTGACTGTAATGTTGCTGGATCTGCTCATTTTGACTTTGCATTCATTCATACAATTCTTTCCACGATGAGCTGGATTCATCTTTTTTTTTCAATTAAAGCCTTTTATTTTCAAACTATATACATGGATAATTGTCAGCATTCACCCTTACAAAATCTTGTGTTCTAAATTTTTTCCTCTTTTGCTCCCAGGCCCTCCCCTAGATGGCAAGTAATCCAATATATGTTAAACATGTACAATTCTTCTATACATATTTCTACAAATATCATGCTGCATAAGAAAAATCAGATCAAAAAGGAAAAAATGAGAAAAAAACAAAAATGCAAGTGAATAACAACAAAAAGAGTGAAAATGGTATGGTGTCATGCACACTTAGTTCCCAGAGTCCTCTCTTTGGGTGCAGATGGGTCTCTTTATCATAAGACCTTTGGAACTATCCTGAATCATCATGTCCATCAGAATTGATCATCACATAATCTTGCTATTGCCATGTATAATGATCTCCTGCTTCTGTTCATTTCACTTAGCATCAATTCATATAAGTCTCACCAGGCCTCTCTGAAATTATCCTGCTAACCTATTTTTATGGAACAATAATATTCCATAACATTCCTATACCATAACTTATTCAGTTATTCTTCAATTTTTGGGCAATTCACTCAGTCTTCAGGTTTCTGCTAAGAAAAGGGCTGCCACAAACATTTTTGCACATGTGAGTTCCTTTCCCTCTTTTATGATCTCTTTGGGATACAAGTTCAGTAGAAACATTGCTGGATCAAAGGGTATGTACAGTTTGATAGCCCTTTGGGCACAGTTCCAAATTCTTCTCCAGAATGGCTGGATCTGTTCACATTTCTACCAACAATGTATCAGTGTCCCAGTTTTCCCACATTTCCTCCAACATTCATCATTATCTTTTCCAGTCATCTTAGCCATTCTGAGAGGTGTGTAGCAATATTTCAGAGTTGTCTTAATTTGCATTTCTCTGATCAATAGTGATTTAGAGCACCTTTTCTTATGACTAAAATTGGTTTTAATTTCTTCATCTGAAAACTGTTCATGACCTTTGACATTTGTCAATTGGAGAATGGTTTGAATTCTTATAAATTTGAGTCAATTCTCTATATAATTTAGAAAGAGGCCTTTATCAGAACCCTTGAATGTAAAAATATTTTCCAAGTTTATTGCTTCTCTTTTAATCTTGTCTTCATTGGTTTTGTTTGTACAAAAACTTTTGAACTTAATATAATAAAAATTATCCATTTTGTATTCAATAATTTATTCCAATTCTTCTTTAGCCACAAATTTCTTCCTTCTCCATAGATCTGAGAGGTAAACCATCCTTTGTTCTTCTAATTTGCTTATAATATTACTCTTTATATCTAAATCATGAACCCATTTCAACCTTATTTTAGTATATGGTGTTAGTTATAGGTCAATACCCAGTTTCTGTCATATTGATTTCCAATTTTCCCAGCAGTTTTTGTCAAATAGTGAGTTCTTATCCCAAAAGCTGGGTCTCTGGGTTTGTCAAATACTAAATTACTATAATTATTGATTACTTTGTCCTGTGAACCTAACCTATTCCACTGATTACTCTATGTCTTAGCCAATACCAAATAGTTTTGATGACCCCTTCTTTATAAAATAGTTTCAAGTCTGATACAGCGAGGTCACCTTCATTTGCATTTTTTTTCATTAATTCATTTGAAATTCTTGAACTTTTGTTATTCTAGATGAAGTTTGCTATTATTTTTTCTAGCTCGGTAAAGTATTTTTTGGGAGTTTTATTGGTATGGTGCTGAATAAGTAGATTAATTTATGTAGTATTGTCATTTTTTATTTTATTAGTTCAGCCTACCCATGAGCACTTGATATTTTTTCCAGTTGGTTAGATCTGACTTTATTTATGGAAAAAGTGTTATTATTGTTTTCATATAGTTCATGACTTTGTCTTGGCAGGTAGACTCCCAAATATTTTATATCATATACAGTTATTTTAAAGGTGATTTCTCTATATAGCTCTTGCTGCTGTTCTTTGTTGGTAATGTATAAAAGAGCTGATGAATTATGTGAATTTATTTTGTATCCTACAACTCTGCTAAAATTGTGAATTGTTTCCAATTGTTTTTAGTTGATTCTCTAGGATTTTCTAAGGATGCCATCTTGTCATCTGCAATGACTTTTTTTATAGCGCAGTGATATTAATTTGGATTTCTGTAATGCAATTTGTTTGGGCATTGTTCATATGAAGCATACTTGGTTTGATTCCAGTTTTCTGATAACATAAAAAATGATGCTATAAATACTTTGAGGCATATGCAAGCTTTTTTAAATCAATGTCTTTCTCAAAGTATATGCTTCACATATTTTAGATTTTTTTGCATAATTCCTATGCAATAGATCACATTAATGTATTAGTTGACAGTTTCAGGTCTTGTTGAACCTGTTTTAGTGTGCTCACAAGTCATCCTGTCCTAATTGTTCCCAAATTGTGTAATCTTTGATAATCTGTAACCTCATATCAATTCAGATGCACATTTCGCTTATTATTAATGACATAGAGGATACGTCATATTTTTAATGGTTTCCATTTTTTAACTATTGGAGAGTTTTGCTTTTGGTTTTATCTTAGATATCAAAATCATATCACATCTGATATATTTTCCCCAGTGGAACCATTTCTTTTGTTATCCTATATGTATTTTGATTAATATGCTAATATACTTTTAAAGAATATTTGAGGGGTGGAGTCAAGATGGCGGAGATCAGACAGGAGTCTCTGTAGCCTCCTCTAACCTTCCCTCAAACCAAAAACATATGAAGCCTCTAGACTGATTTTGAAGTAAAAAATTCCACAATATCTGGAGGACAACATATTTCTAGAAGAAAATACTCTGGAAGAACTTCAAAACAGGTCTGTTTTAATTGGGCAGGGGGTGTGGTCTGCTGAACCCAGATTGCAGCACAGGGAGACCAGGGCAGGGAGCTGGAGCAGGGAGATGGAGCAGGGAGCTGGAACAGGAGTCAGAACAGGAGTGGGAGTTTTGTACTTTTCACACACCTGGGAGTCTTCTGCGGGCCTCTTGGGCCAATCTGTCTTGATTGTAAGCAGATGGTTTGGAGTATCTGCCTTTTGTGAGGGGTAGATTGTGAACTACTGAACCCCTGATGAGTGTGGGGACATAGCTGCCATTACACAGTACCCTAGGGCAATCAATCAATCAGCAGAACTGATCAGCACCTGAAATAATCCAGTCAGCAGAACTGCCCAGGACCTGAAATAACTCAATCTATAGAACTGCCCCAGGGCAAATTAAAGCAGCCATCTCTCCTTTGCCTTGAACAGACCTCACACCTTTCAAAAATGAATAAAAAACCAAAAAGAGCTCTCACCATAGACAGCTTT
>JAJPUD010015125.1:6528-33321 GCA_023553655.1 Myrmecobius fasciatus
AATATAATATAATATAATATAATATAATATAATATAATATAATATAACATAACATAACATAACATAACATAACATAACATAACATAACATAACATAACATAACATAACATAACTTAATATAATATAAAAACATAACATAATATAATTGTGTAATATAATATAACATAACTTAAATATAATATAATATAGCATAACATAACATAATATAACATAACATAATTATATAAGATAATGGCAGGTTGCTCTTTCTTATATCTCTTCCATTTCTTATAGCTTTTTAGGGCAGCACAAACCTCCTCATCGCCCCGGCTCTAACTCTGCCTTTCCTCCTCCAACTCCACATCCAACCTATTGCCAAGAATTGGCAATTTCACCTCCACAGCACCCCCCTCCCATCTGTTCTCTTTCTCTCTGCTCCCACAATACCCCCCTTCTACTTCAAGCTCTCGCCTTTCTCCTGGGCTGTTCAATCACCTCTTAATCGCTCTCCCTCTATCTCGTCTCCCCTTTTTCCAATCCCTCCATGCAAGACGATTCGCCTCGACTGTCCAATTGTGACATTCCCCTGCTCAAGAAAATCCATCCCCTGCCTCTAAAATCCCATGAAAACGCCGTTGTTCAGCCTGGGCAAGGCTTCCCAACTGGGCTTCAGCCCCTGCTTCCAGGCTCTCCATTCTAGCCAAACTAGCCTAATTCTCATTCCTGGTACGTGAAGGCCCTCCCCGTTCGGGCCGTGCCGGACCCCAGCCCGGAATGCCCTCCCTCTGCCTTCCTCTCTGCCTCTCGGAATCCCCAGCTCACTTCAAAGTCCAGCCCAGAGGCCATCTCCTCCTTGGGAGCCCCCTTTCCTGTGGTTCCTGCCTCCAAATGATTTCATGTTCGCTTCAGATCTCACATGCACATCCTTTTATGCTCGTCGTCTCCTTGGGTGGAATGAAAGCCGCTTTCTTCAGAGCACGAATCGTTCTGTCTTTGTCTCCCCGGAGCCTTCTGAGCTAGAATTGGTCTGATCAGCTCCAGTCGGACACGCGGCACCTTGACCCCACCATAATGATGTCAGTTTGGTCCTCTCCCAGCACCGAGGACCCCCGACCGTCCCAGCAAAGTGCCACAAAATGACTAATTATCGATTGATTGATCTTTGCCTTTGAGGAGCCTTCTCTTCCTTCAAGGCTCAGCGCAGGTACAAACTTCCTCCCTCAGGAAGACTTCCCTCCTCACTGTAGCTGAAAGTATTGTCTCTCTCCTCAGAGTTCCTGGGGCTCTCCTTTGCCTGCCCCAAACTCAACCAGGAGCCCTTTGGTAAGGACTTGAGGTCTCCAATGGAGGGAGGAGGACTCTGAGGGACCCTTGGGGCCTTCTGCAAACCAATCAATTGAGGAACACCTGCAGTGTGTTCTGGGGATACAAAGACCAAAGCGAAGTACTCCCCACCTTCAGGGGCCTCTCCTTCTATCGGGGAGGCAACATGTACACGTGCGCGAGTCCGAAGGGTACTTCACACTCCCCCAACCGCACTTAGTGGAACTAATAAGATGTTCTAGGTTTTAATACCTCCAGTAAATGAGGAGACTTCCTTGATTGAGGCAAAGAATTAATCCAATGTGGTAATTAGGTGTGAGAGCACTGCTGAAACAGCCAAAGGTGCAAACTGGATGCGAGTGATTTAGAGAATTATGTTGGGGAAGAAGGGAGTCCTAGCTCCCTGTGATGTTCAGGGCCGATCAAAATCTCGGTGTCAGTATATCGGAGAAGGCGATTCCCACAGGGGCCTCCCAGCAGCTGCTTTGGGCATTGGGGGCTTGCAGCGATTTCTCCCTCTCTTCCCCTGTCCCCTGGCCGTGTCACCGAAGAAACCAGAGAAATAACGGGAATCCAGATGGACAGTGAGAGCTCGATGCAAAGTCTCTTCTCTCCATGTGCGGAGACACTACGAGGGCCCAACAAAGAACCACACTCTTCTAAAGAACGTTGGATGAGCACTCCGCAAGCCGAGAGAAGGATTTCCACTAAAGAAGAAATGGCTCTGAACTTGGTGCTCTCCAAGCTTGAGCACACTGATGGACTTGGGGGAGAGGGTGCCCCTGGTTGGGGGCGGGATTTCTATTCTTATTCTTACCATGTCACGCGTCAGCACCTACATCTCTAAAGACGGGCAAATTGTAATTATTATATAAATGTAGATTATATATAATTGTATATATAATTATATAATATATTATATATATAATTAATGTAATTATTATATAAATGTATATTATATATAATTATATAATGTATATTATATATATAATTAATGTAATTATTATATAAATTATATGTTAGGGGGCAGCTAGGTGGCACAGTGGATAGAGCATCAGCCCTGAAGTCAGGAGGACCTGAGTTCAAATCTGGCCTCAGACACTTAACACGTCCTAGCTGTGTGACCCTGGGCAAGTCACTTAACCTCAATTGCCTCAGCAAAAACAACAACAACAACAAAAATAAATAAATAATATGTTATAATTATATAAAATCAATAAATCTCTGGCTGGCAAATTGATAATCAGTGGGGACCGTATCAGTGGGTGTTCTTAAGCAGCATTACTGGAGAAATCCTTTACCCCCTCAAGGTTACCCCTAGGACTCCAAGGTCAGAAGTAGTCACAATCATCTTTGAGGGACCCAACAGTACTTGCCAGTGTTAGCAGGAATTGGGAAGTAGCTCCAGAACGGGCATTACCCAAGCATACACGGCATATAAACAAAGTGAATTTGTTGTTGCTCACTTATTTCAGTTCCCTCTGACTCTGTTTCTCATTTGGGGTTTTCTTGACAAGATTCTGTAGGAGTTTGCCATTTTCTTCTCCAGCTCATTTGACAGATGAGGAAACTGAGGCAAATGGAGTAAGGTGACTTTTCTTGAGCTGGGAAGTATTTGAGGCTGGATTTGAGCTCAGGAAAATGAATCTCCCGGACTCAAGACCTGGCACTCTATCCACTTCACCACCAAATGCTCAAGCAAAGTGAAGGCACACTAGCTTTGAAATAGAGGACACTAGTAGCCAGGGGAGCATAAGAGAAAGCGGTGGTAAGACCTGGATCTAGGACCCTAGATAAGACACAATAGCTTTCCTAAGTCTCTGTTTTCTCATCTATAAATTGGGCATAAGAATAAACATGTCACAAACACATCACATGGCACTTTGTGAGCCTTCTCATGCTCTAGCACCAGAAGTGATTACCCTTATTAAGGGTCAGAGAAGGAACTCGAGTCTAGAATCAAAAGCAAAAGCCCCAAGATCTCGGCCAGAGTCCCGAAAGAAGCTTGCTAAAGGGTCACTTAGCTAGTAGAGTCGACCGCTGGCTTGGAGCTTCCTGACCAGTCCGGTGCTCCATCACCTGGGACTCTTAGCTGCCCCCCACTAAGGGTTTCCCCAGCTCCTAGAGCTTTTAAGGTTTGTGGAGCATTTTCTTCACGGAAATCCTACAGGAAAGGCAGTGTGGGGCAGTGCAAAGAGCACACAGGGCCTGAACTCAAATACCAGATCTTTCATTTACTACCGCGTGGCCTTGGAGTGAAATCTCTTCATTGTTCTAGGACTCAGTTTCCTCCTCTGTGAGAGGAGGGGGTTAGACTGGAGGCTCCTTCCAGCTCCAGATTTATAACCTCATGGCACCAAAGTATGTGATGCATAGAATATCATCCCTCCCTCCATTTACTAGGTTAGCAAACAGAGGCTCAGAAAAGGATTTCCCCACAGGCACCAAGCCCGACACCAAAGTCTTCAATAGCGGCAGGAATGATCAGCAATTTTGGTTCAAACTTCACCTCAGATAACTGCATGACCCTGCCTCAGTTTCCTGATCTGTAGAATGGAGCTCATAATCCTTGGGTACCAACCTCCCAGGGGGAGATACGGTTTACAAGGTTTCTGCGCATCTTGATGTACTGTGTAAAGCTCCTTAAGAACAGGGGCTGTCTTATCTTTCTCAGTATCTCGAGTTCCCTGGCACACAGTAGGTGCTTAATAAATGCTGGACTGGTTATGGAAATATCAAATCTTGCAATCATTCCCCCTATTGCATAGAGAGGACTTTTTCCATTCCAGAATAGAGCCTCCCTTGTTAGAGGGGACAGAAGGCAGTGAAATGGAGGGGGGCGAGGGTGTTACAGAGAGAAAGGGAGGGCTCCCCAAGTCGATTCCCCTTTATGCAGATTATCTCACTTGTTCATCTCAACCTGTGCCCTTTCACCTCTCCTTACTTCTCCTTCTTAGACTCTCAGCTTCTCTCCAGACTAAAGGCTCAAGGCCCCCCCCCTTCATCAATCCTGACATCACTTGTTATTTATGGGTCGGGGTGCATAGAACATCCTCCTAATAGAATACAAGGTCCTAGAGAGGAGGGACCACTTCTGTACATTTCAGGAAAGCTGCCGATTTTGAGTCAGAGGACCTGGGTTCAAATTTGGGCTTTGGCATTTATGATCAGTATGACATAATCTCATCGGTAAAATGAAGGGATTTCACCAGAAAGCCTCTAAAGTTCCTTTTAGATCTAAGTCTATGGTCCCGCGATCCTTTGTAGACAGCAGGTGCTTAATAAATGCTTGTTTCATTGGATGGATTGGAAGCAAGCGATGGGGAGGAAGTCAGGATATTTGAAGGGAAGAGAGTTTGATGTTTTCCAAAGGAGAAACAAGGCTATAAATGGATGGAAAGAAATGGAGGGAGGGTGGGAAGGAAAGATGGCGGCAGGGCCCCCTGACCTTTGCGCCCGTCCCTCTGGAAGTCCACGTGGCACCATTCCCCATCGTTGACCTTCCGGTTGGATGCCCGAAGCTTGATGCCCCCGGAGCCCATGTCCAGGAGCAGGTAGAGGTATCCATCCAACAGCTCCATGGCAAAGTAGTCGGCCCGGGCAGCCCCGTGGCCTCCTTGCCCGCCTCCTGCCCGTCGGCCCTGGCTGAACAGGAGCAGCCCGTTGGGCTCCGTGGTGCGGAAGTCCAGGCTCACAGAGCCCGTGCGCTTGGCGCTCCAGCGGGGCAGGGCCACAAAGGCCTCTGGGCTCTCAAAGGTCACGGGGTCCAGGGCAGCCACATCCTCACAGCGGAAAGACAGATCGCCCTGAAGCTTCATCTTGGGGTCCCCTTCCCGGGCCAGCCTGGACAGCTCCAGCTTAAAGTCGTTGTTCTTATAGACCACCTGTGGGGGACACCGTGGAGTCAGAGCCCCACTTCCCCTGTCCTTCTCCCCCTCCCCCCTTCCCCAAGGGGTCACTGTGCCCGGCCGGGAGCTGCTGCTCTGGACTCTCACAGGCTCTGACTTGGCAGGGCCTTGGGAAATGGTCAACGTCAATCCCCCTCCCCCACTGGCCAGCGCAGTGACTTTCCTTGATTATTCAGCTTAAGAAGCAGAGTCAGGATTTGAACCCAGGACCTCGGACCCAGACTCCCCTCCTCTTCCCATTGCTTCACTTCGCAGAAGGAGGCCCAGTGACCTGCATCCCAAGTCCGTCCCCATCTGCCCAAGGAGTGATAGTGTGGGGTCACAGGAAGGACTTGAGATTTAGAGGTAAAGACCCTGGATTCAAATCTCCACTCTGCTCCTGTCAGTGTGACACTGAGCAAGTCACACTCCAGGCCTCGGTTTACTCATGTGTAAAATGAGAGGGGAGAGAACAGAGGGTCTCTGAGGTTTCTTCTAGCTCTAAGCCTGTAAACCCATGGGCCAATGATGGGGGATAAATCCCTTCTCTTCTCTGGGCCTCAGTTTCCCTCTCTGTCAAACGAAGTAATAAGGATTAGAGCGGGAGGGGGCCTTAAAGTTCACCGAATTCAGATATTTTTAACTTGAGGGCCCTGAAATTGTCTTTTTTAATATTATGACCGCTCCTAAAAGAATGGGTTTCCTTGGTAACCCTTCATGTTGTGTTTTATGATTTAAAAGTCTTATTCTGAAAAGGGGTCCGCAGACCGGGGGGGAGGAGGTCCAGGGGGAGCTCGAATCCAGGGCAGCGCCTCCTTTTACAGGGGGAAGAACAGACAGGAGCTCCGAGCTGAATTCTGGAGCAAACCTCACAGGGCCTGGGATCTGGGGGATCCTGGCAGAGCCTCTGAGCCCGGATCTGGGGGGGCCCAGGCTCTTCCCCCCGCTTCTCCCCATCAGGACCGGGAGCCCCTGTACTGTACCAGCTGCCCATGGGGGTTGGGGAGGGGCAGCGGGTTGGTACCCTCTCTGTGCTTGGCGCCAAGAGGGCAGGGGCAAGGGGCAAGGCCGGGCCCTGACTGAGTGGTCATGGGAGATCTGGCCCTGCTGGGCCCACTCACATCCTTCAGACATCCCATAAAGTTATTGCTGACCGGGGAACCCGGCAAGTCTGCCGTATTGGGGCTGCCCCCGATGTAGAAGAAGTCGTCCGAGCCCAGCATGGTGTAATCCTCCTGGGTGTAGCCTGTGGTGGTCAGGATTCCGTCCACTGAGATGGTCACCTGTCCAGCCCAGCACGGGATGGAGGAGGGGGAGAGACAAGGAGACAACACGGCATCAACCTCCTGGGGGGAGGCCGGGGCTGGGCCGGGGAGAGGGGCCGGGGGGGTGCTGGGGGAGGGGGCCCCATTTTTATGTCTGCTTGTCTCAGAGGGGGAACAGTGGGGAGGGACGGGGAGGGAGGAGGGAGGGCGGGTGAGAAGGAGGCACAAGATTTGATGGTCTCAGTTGGGCTTGAGCACTAAGCGCTGGTCGTCCCGTCGGGGAGGAGAGAAGGACCAGAAAACGCACCTCTCGAAGGAGGAGCACCCCCGAGGACCCCCTAATCTGGGGGGAGGGGCCAGAGAATCCCAAATGACACAACTGGTCTTGCCCCCTTTGGGGGGCATCATCCTTGGGGCTTTTCTTAGAGGCAGTGGGGGTGGGCTGGACATGACTGCTCTTATTCCAGCCTTCGAGCTCCTCCTAAAGACTGAGAGATCCTTGCCCAGCCTTGGGGATGGGAGTCAGGGTGAAAGGGGATGAGAAAATAGGACGGGGCGCCCCCTCAGGATCACAGAGCTGAGAGCACGAGGAGGCCCGGGAGCCCATCTCCTCCTTGGCAAGCAGGGAAACTGAGGCAGGGGAGGGTCACAGAGAACTTTGCAGAGCCAGGATTCAGGTCAGAGGCCTGCGCCTCCTATTCCATGGCGCCCACCTAGGCTGGATGGATTTCTTCTCGGTGACTTCCTGCAGCACAAACTGCTCCCCCTTTCCCTCTCCCTGACTGGCTCCCAGGAGCCAGCCTCACTGAGGAGGTTTCCTGGCTGGCCCCTTGAAGGGTAGAGTGGAAAGGTTTGGATCCGGGTTCGAATAGGAGTTCTGTTAGCTCTGGAACCCCTTCCCCATACAGAACCCCATCTCTAAAATGGGGGAGTCATTCTCTGTGATCTGCTTGAGATTTTATGATCCCCCACCACGGCTCCTAACCCTGGGGAATGCCCTGACCCCAAGACTCCACTGTAGCCCTAGCTCAAGTGACCCTCCCGCTGGACTGGGAAGCCGGGACACTGAGCCAAGCAAGCCCCTTCTCCTCTCTGGGCCTCACTGTGCCAATCTCTAAAAGGGGGGGCAAGGTGACTGTCTCAGGGTCCCTCCCAGCTGCCCCTCCAGCTCCAGGCTTTAGGCTGGGCTAGCTGGGGGTCCATGACCACCTCAGAGAACAACTCCTGCTCCACCATCCAGACCGGGCTGGGGAGCGCAGCAGCGCGGCCCAAGACAGAATGACAAGGGCCAGCCCGGGCTCCCACCCAAGCAGCTAGCTGGGCCTAGGGGCTCCAAGGGGTGTCTGGCCTAGGCTCCAAGCCCCAAGCTGCCACCGGCTCGCTGCATTGGAAGCAGGGCTCACGGGGAGAGAGCTGGGGGAAAGGGGGCCTGGATTCGGGGAAAGAGACATTTTAAGGAAGATGCTTATGGCCCAATGGACAGAGAGAGGTCAAAGAGGGGCCCGGGCCAGAGAATCTGGGGACTGGGGTAAGGGCACAGGACCCCTGGGTTCCTCTGCACAGACCATCCCTTTCTCACCCATCCATCGCCCCACCCATAGATGGCCCCCAGTCCCTGCCTCAGTTTCCCCTCTCTGAAAGCCTGTGGTGGATAAGAGTCAGGGGCATTTCAGCCGGGTCCTACGAGACCCCTCCCCTGCAGCCCATACGCACACGCCACCAGCCATCTTCATCCTCCTGGCCTCGTGGGCCCCACTGTCCTCGGAGGTCCAGGGCAAGGAATTGAAGCAGAGTCCAAGGGAGAAAGGAGCCCTTTTCCCAGATGCTCTCCAGGCCCTCAGCTCTCTCTAGGAGCTGGAGTGCCGGGGGGCCGGGAAGCATGGGGAGGGGGCTGCCCCCTGGGAACCATCAAACCTTGTGCTGAAGGAAGGATGCCTGGAATCAGAGGGGGGGGGGGGGTGCAGCTGCCATGGGAGGGAGGCTGAGCTGACAGTTTGAAAGGGACTTTTTTTGGTTTTCGTTTTTGGTGTCTATTTTTGGTTGTTTTTTGTTTGTTGTTTTTATTTTTTTAATGGGGAGGAGATTGTGTTGGAGGGTTTATTTCCTCTTCCCCCTGGGGGAGTTGGGGGGGGGAGATTGGGGAAGGGGAAGGAAAGGGCTCATTAGTATGAGTCACAAACACATGCAAATGAGGTTAGAATGGGCAAGGAAGGGTCTAGGGATGGGAGAGGCTCATGGAGGTTCAGGGGTTCGGGTCAGAGGCTGAGGTAGGAACAAGAAGGAAAGTCAATGGGAGCAGAAATGAGGAAGAATCAGGGGAGGGGGCGTAGGTCAAAGGTCTGGATGAAGAGTCCAAGGTGGGAGTAAAGGGAGAGGCTAGAAGTGGAGGCTGAAGACTTTCTGCAGAATGCTGGAGGTCAGGCTAGAGGGATGAGGTAGAGAATGAGCCCTCATGGAGGCTGCTCCCAACCCTAGCTGCTCCTTCCTCTTGCTCCCCAACCTTTCCCTCCCTCCCTCTCTCTCTCTCTAGGACGTCACTGACAGACAGTCTGCCCCCCCCCCAAGCACATGATGCTCTCCTGTCTAGTGTCATTCCTCTGGATGTTTACCCAGCAGGCTGTGAGCTCAGGGAGGGCACAGAGACCGGGGCTGCAAACAGCAACACCCAGGCTTGGTGACTGGCAGCTCCTCGCCCCACACCCCTTCCCCCATCTTCCCCCAAGGCCCTTTGGTCCATCAGCCCTGCTTCTGGCTCACATGGCTCCTAAGCTCTCCCACTGGAAGTGGGTCTGGGGGAGGTGAGGGGAGTTCCTCCTGCTCTCACAAACCTCCAGGAGAGGAGCCCTCCCCATCACTGCTCTGGTGACTCAGCCTTCCATCTAAAGTTCTTGGGCTGCAATGGCCTCTTCCCTTCCCAGCTGCCTTGCCCTCCTCCTTTTCCTCTGGTCTGTCTCCCCTCGGACCAGGGGCCATCACCCAGAACCATTCTCCCTCCCTCAGGCCAGGGGGCTCCTCTCCAGCTGTCCTTAGCTCCTCCCCAGGTCTGATCTCCAGGGGAAGGAGGCAAGTTACTCCTTCCAATCTTACTCTAACCCTCGCCTCAACCTCCCTGGGCTTCCCATGATCCCTGAGGATGGAGAGAAGGGGACAGAGTGTGAGGTTCAGAACAGTGGCAGAGGGTCAGAGGAGAGGGGACAGCCTGGGGTGGGTAGTGTGGAGGAGAAGGGGGAAGGGCCAGGGGGGAGAGTTGGGGAGAGGTCTTTGGGGGGAGGGGGAGATGAATTGGATTAGTAAAACCCTACTGTTCCCTCAGACAAAATCAAAGTCCAGACACAAAAATGGCGGCTCGTTAGTAGAAGCAGGAAACGGGAGTGCAGACCCCCTCATCCCCCCACCCCCAGGGCCATGACCCCCAGCTCCCCTAACCCCCCCGCCCGGCTACTGAAGGGGCAGGGGCCGGCTGGGGGAGGAAAGAGGGAGGGAGGGCAGGAGGCGGCGTGCAGCAACAGCCAGAGCCAGGGGGATACATGCGGGTTAGGGGGGCTGGGGCAAAGGAGCCAGGCCAAGCTAAGGAGAGCTAAGGGCTTGCAGCCATGGAGCAGGGCGTGCAGTGGGGAAGGGGCCAAGGAGAGCCGAGAAATGGAGCCGAGAGGTGAGGGAGGACAGGGTTCCTTCCAAAAAGGGAGGGGTGGAGAGGAGGCCTAGGAAAAAGCCAAGGAGTTCAAAGGGAGAAGGTCTCAGGATCCAGAGCACCTTCTCCATGGAGACCCTCATCATCGCCTTGCACATGACCATTCAGAAACCAGAAACACAGCATGGCCACCCACTCGCTCTCCTCCCTCTCTCTCTCTCTCTCTCTCTCTCTCTCTCTCTCTCTCTCTCCCCATCTCTGTGTCTGCCTCTTTCTGTCACTGTCTCTCTCTCACTGCATGTATGTGTGTGTCTTGTTTCTTTGTCGCTGTCTCTCTCTGTGTCTTTCTGTCTTTCTCTGTCTCTGTCTCTCTCTTCTCTATCTCTGTTTCTATCTCCATCTCTCTATCTCTCTGTCTATGTCTCTGTGTCTGTCTTTTTGTCTGTCTCTCTGTCACTTACTGTGCGTGTGTCTGTTTCTCACTATATCTTTGTCTCTTTTTATCTCTCTGTTTCTGTCTCTCTCTTTCACTGTGTATATCTACGTGTGTGTCTGTCTCTCTCTGTTTCTCTGTCTCTCTCTATTTGTCTGTGCCCCTCTGTCTTTCAGTCTGTCTGTCTGTCTCTGTGTCTGTCTGTCTGTCTGTCTCTCTCTTTCTCTCTCTCTCTCTCTCTCACACACACACACACACTACCCCCCCTTCTCTCTGCCTCACACACTCACACAGGTGAACCTGTAGCACCATGGACAGCACCCAGTACATAGAAAAATTTCCTCCATTCTTCCCAAACAATTAAACCGGTTGCAGCCGGATGTTTCGGGTTCTGCTCCACTTTGGATCAGAGAATTTGGGTTAGAAGGGCCCTCAGAGTCCATCTAACCCAACTTCTCTTATTTGTCTGATAAGGGCACAAGTCCAGGAGGTTGTGACCTGTCCTTGGAGGCAGAGCCAGGCTTTGAATTAAGGTCCCCTAACTTAAACCTAGGACTCTCTTCCAGGCATCACTTCAGTTCCTATTCTCAGACATCCCCACACACAACTCTACCCCTTCCAGGGCTAGGACTGGAGGGAATAGGAGAGGTGACTGCAGAAGATAAAGGGGGATGGCTCCTATATTTTTTAGGGCTTCCCTGCCTGTCCATCTGCCTTGTGCTCTATTTCCTCCTCCAAAGACATTATTAGAAAATGGAATTTGGGCACAGGGTTAAAATCCAACTCTTGATTGTCAGCTAGATAAACTTGCCTTTCTTCCCTGAGCCTCAACAACCTCAACTGTAAAATGGGAGTGCTGGATTCAATGAAATCTAATATGTCTTCTAGCTCTCAGGCTTATGATCTTATGTCTGTGCTGTGTCAGAAAGGCAGGGGAGCAAGTGGATAAAGCACTGGATTTGGACTCAAGAAGACTTCAGTCCAAATGCAGCCTCAAATGGGTGCTGGCTGTATAATCTCTCTGAGCCTCAGTTTCTCCATCTTCACAGCAACGATGGCACCTAGGCTAAAGGATCCTTGTGGAACCCAAAGGAGACAACATGTGCATAGTACCAAATTCATGTCAGTTATTAGCATGAGAACAATAGTGGTGAGTGTTCAGGGCTCGGGACCAGCCCCATGGTCAGAGAACACTTGATACAGAATTTAAAAAGGGGAAGAAAATCCATTAAGTCTCATCTGCGCCACCTCCACTTCCCATCATCATCATCGGTGGATAGCTTCCTTCTAGCCCCTCTCAAAGTATGGTGCAGAGAATATTGGGAGTCTCTGAAATCTTTTAGAGGGGCTACAAATTCAAAATTAGTTTTTATTTCTAATATAGGAAGTTTCTATAAATGTAAGTCACATTAAACAGAAATTCTCTGGACAGATTCTCAATCCTGTGAATATTGCAAAGGGTAATGAGAAGAAAAGTTTGAGAACCACTGCTCCAGACTCCTGTGGAAGAAGATGGGCACTGTGGGGAGTGGGGGAGGGCAGAGACCTGGCTTTGGGACTTGATTGCCACTTACTGGCTCTTCAGTCTTAGGCAAGTCATTGCATGAGAGCTTGAGAGGACTTTAGGGATCGAATCCAGCAATTTCACTTGGCAGATGAGGAAATGAAGACAAAGAAAAGTTAAATGACTACTCCAGATTCACAACAATTCTAAGTAGGAGAGCCTGTTTTCCAGACAAGGTTCTTTGAATCCAAAGCTGTCACCACTGGACCACCCTGCCTCCTTGGGTCATGGTTTCCTCTTCTATAAAACAGAATTAGTAATATTTGATGGCACCCTTCCCAAAGCTATTGTAGGGACAGCCCTTTGTAAACCTTAATGTTTACCTAGAAAAACAGGAATGATTTATAAGAATAAGAAATGCATGAAAGTAATTAAAAAGAAACTTCTATACAAAGCCAAGGGTTCATGATCACTCCTCAGACAAAAGGGCAAACACTTCACCGAAGCCCCAACTTCCAAAAGAGATTACAGGGTACTCCCTGCCCAAGTCACCTCCACCTTCTTCATCCTTCTCTCCAACCTGGCCCAGGGAGGAGTCATTTTCAGAATGCTGAAGCAAAGCTCCCACAAGGACCTTGGACAGCAAAGAAAAGGCTTACTTAGCCTTCCTGGGTGCGGAGGGGAAGGCTGGGACATGGGGGCACTGAGAATACACGGTCTCACCCAAAGCTAGAAATCATTCACTTTCCTCATGGGGAATCTGCAGCCTGGAGGGGAAGTGATAGACTTAGTAAGTATCAAAAGGAGGATTAAAATCCAGGTCCTCTGACTCCAAACTATTTCTCCATCCACAACATCATGCTGACCATTTGAAAGGGAAGGGAGCTACTGTGAGAAGTGGTGGATCTCCCACCTCTGAAGTTCTTTAAGAGAAGACCAAGCAGACATTAATATGGGCTTGGTCCTGGGTCTGGCACATAACAGCTGTTTAAGGAATGATTCTTAGGGGCAGCTGGGGGTGCAGTGGATGGAGCACCAGCCCTGAAGTCAGGAGGACCTGAGTTCAAATCTGGTCTCAGACATTTAACACTTTCTAGCTGTGTGACCCTGGGTAAGTCACTTAACCCCAATTGCCTCAGCAAAAAAAAATGCTTGTTAATTTGACTTATTCAAATGCAGGCTGGCCCAGATGCCTCTGAAGTCCCTTCCAGCTCAGAAATAAAAAGAATTGCCTCCTTCATCTCTGATTATTCAGAGCTTTTATGCCTCATCCATTTGGGTGATCTGGGTATCTACTCACCATCACAGAATCTCAAGGCTGAAAAGGAGATGTCAGAAGGATCAAGTCTAACTTCTACAGTAGCTCAGCTAAATCCTTCTATTATGGGGAGTTCACCACCAAAACAAGCCATTCCATTCTGGGACAACCTTAATTGTTAGGAAGTTTTTCGAGTCTTCAGCTACTTCTCTGCCATTACTCTGGGTCCTCTTGTCTGGGATCAAGAAAAGCAAGCCTCATCCTTTTTTTCATGTGATAACTCTAAAACTTGAACATAGAATTCCTCCCCTATCCCCAAGCCTTTCCTTTTCCAAACTAAACTTCCCTAGTTCCTTTAATCAATCCCGATATAGTGTAATCTCAAGGTCGTTCACCATTGTGATCACCTGCCAAACTTGTTGATGTCCCTCTTAAAAACCGGTGACTAGGACCCAGCACAATATTCCAAGTGTGGCCTGGAGAAAACAGCAGGATCATCACATCCCTATTTCTGGACACTATTTCTGGTTTAGTCGTGTCCAACTTTTCGTGACCCCATTTGGAGTTTTCTTGGCAGAGATACTAGAGTGGTTTGCCATTTCTTTCTCCAGCTCATTTTTATAGACCAGGACCAAGGCAAACACAGTTAAGTGATTTGCCCAGGATCACACTGCTAAGAAGTGTCTGAGTTCAGATTTTCACTCAGATCTTCTTGACTCCAGCCCGTGGATCTATCCACTTGCACATCTAGCTGCCCCTCATTACATGCAGCCCACCACTTGAGTCTGTTAAGGGACTGGGGGATCCTGACTCTGCCATCTTATGCTTTAGGATTGTGGTGCTGCAACTTTGATAAACATGTTACTTACTCATGCCTTCATCTAAGTCCTTAATGAAGGTCTGGAACAGCTCAGAGCCAAGGATGAAATTCTAAAGCATCCCGTCAGACTCTCTTCCTAAGAAACATTAAGTCATGAATGACCAGCCTTTGGGTCCAGTCATTCGCCCATCAGACGGATCACAGATTTAGAACTAGAAAGGATTTAGGCTTAGGAAGCATTTGGCCTTGGACCATTCGCTTCCCCTCAATTCTCCTGTTTAACAGATGAGAAAACTGAGGCTCAGAGAGGGCTAATGCCCTTAAGGCAAAGACTTGCCAGTTTCCCCCAAGTCCCACAGATGGCAACAGCAGGACCATTAACTACAAATCCAGTACTTGTTTTACCCAACGGGCAAACATTTATTAAATGTCACTGTGTGCCGGGTACCTTATCTGGAGCAAAACCTAGTTCTGAATCAGCTGACTATGCTACTGACTACTTCATAGCTCTCCATTGTATCACCAAAAATAGCAGGAGAGGCTTTGCCAAATGTTTTGCTACGATCCAAGTAAGTTGTGCCTGAAACATTCCCAGGATTTCCCAATCTCCCAACCCTGTCAGAAAAAGAAACAAGGCTGCTCTGCCAAAACCTGTTTTTGACCAAGCTGTGCAAGTCTCTTTTTGATCGTCACTGCCTTTTCTAAACGATAACTAACCATCCCTTTATTTTATCTTCTGAGATTTTTTTTCCTGGATTTGACACTAATGGCTCACCCCAAAGCTTCTGGTCTGCAAACTTATTCTCTTCCCATTTTGGGAAGGCAGGGCATTTGCCCATCTTCAGTGCTCTGCCCATCCTTCAGGATCCTTCCAAGATCCTTGGCAGCAGCTTTGGCAGAACATTTGCCATTTCTTTATTCATTCTTCTGGGTCCGATGGCTCATCAAAGACAGTCAGAGGCTCTCACCAATTCTCTATTCAGATTTTGCAACTCCTTGTGAGCCATTTCTGTCCTGTCACTATCGAACAACAGAAAGGAAAATTGACTTGTAATCTAGAAATCTTGGTTTAAATATCAACTAAGCCACTTATTGACGGCGTGACCATGGATAACTCATTTCACTCCTATCCACCTGTTTCCTCTTCTAGTTTAAATTTCTTTCTAAATTTTAAAGCCCCTTCCAGCTCTGTTCTATGTTCTAAGATCCCTCCCAGATCTCTATTTGGAGTCCAGTTCGTGAGAAGGCAAGGAGAGTTCTGGGCTCTGCAGTGCTGGCTTATTCTCCAGGGTTTGTCCTGAAGAGAGATCAATAGTGTCTCAAAAAAACGAATCTGGAGGGGAGTTGCTAAGCTGGGGAAGCTGGAGACGACCATATTTCCTGGGCACCGTTAGCAAAGATTTTCACGGTTTTCTATTGGTTTTTCCCAGTGTCCCAATGATGAGGAAAGGGCACGAGTCTCTATGGAGCAAACTGGGGACCAGAGGAGCTGAGACACTTGCCACATATCACACAGGCCTGTGTGGTGAACTAGAATAGAAGCCTCCCTCCCATGCTAACAGCTCACATTTCTGGGCTCTTTCCTCATTTGATCTGTGCAACCCTGTCAAGTGGGTACTATTAGCAGCCCCATTTTACAGATGAGTGAACTGAGGCAGCACAAGCCCAATGTGAGTAGAAGTCCTCCTGACTCCAAACCCAAAGCTTGGGCCCTCCCACAGCACACAGCCTCAGGCTATCCCTGACTTTGGTTCCTCCTCTTTCCCTTGACTTTGGGTCCAGCTGGTCCCCCAGGTTATGACACTATCAGGGGAGACTTGAAAATAAACACCAAGGGGCAGCTGGGAGTGCAATGGATAGAGCACCAGCTCTGAAGTCAGAAGGACCTAAGTTCAAATTGGTCTCAGACACTTAACATTCTCTAGCATTGTGACCCTGGGCAAGTCACTTAACCCCAATTGCCTCAGCAAAAAGCAAAAAAAGAAAAAAAAATACCAAATATGTTGCAGATATTGTAGATGTTCTCTCAGACTCCTCCCATTTTTACTGGATAGGTGAGGATGGGACTGTTGGCTGGGCTCCTTCAGAGAGGAAGCTCCCTAGGACGAGGGATGGTGTTATGGATAGAGAGGGTGCTCCTGACTGCTTTCTGACCCATCTCTACATTCAACACTGGGAGGACATGGAGCTAGCAAAAGGGAGGGGGGTTGTGCAGAGGGTGCACCCCATTTAGACTGGGTCACAGGCCGGGAAGGGAAGCTTGGAGCAGGAGAAGCCGCTGGGGCAGTAAGGAGACCACCACATTTGAAGTGTGGATTCCTTGGGGACGGCTCTGCTTTCCTGAGCCTCAGTTTTCCCATCTGTAAAATGGGTACAATGACATTTGATCTTCCTCCTGGGGTGGTAAGGGGAAAATCTTAGACAGAAGTTATTAAGTGGGAGCTCTGTCCCTTGAGAGAGTTGGGGCTCATGGAAAAAGACTCACTGAGGCAGAATATGGGTTTGGGGCAGTTAGGCGACTTCCCGGTGGATAAGGTGCCCGGTCTGGAATTAGGAAGAGCTCAAATCTGGCCTCAGATACTTCCTCACTGGGTGATCCTGCTTGACTCAGTTTCCTCACTTATAAAAGGAGCTGAAGAAGGAAATGGCAAACCCCTCCAGTATCTCTGCCTAGAAAACCCCAAATGGGGTCTAAATATCTACAAAATGGGTTTAGGCTGGAGGTGGGAACACAGCTTGAGCAGCCCCTTGGGCCATGGGAAAGAAAAGTGGAGGGATCTATCCTGGGCTCCCCTGCCCTCCAGCTGGTGACCTGAGGCCCAGCTCACTGAGCCCTCAAGGAGTGCTGTATCACTGTCTCACAGAGGGGCCCTCTACCACCCGGGCACATAGATGGGGTGCCCACCGGCCCCCAGAGGCCGAGATGGGACTGGTGCTGGCCGGCCACGGCCACCTCCTGGCATCTGTCGGGGAGCTCCTGGGGCCACAAGTCCACCTTTCCTGGGCACTTGCACCAACATATCTGCCATCCCACAAATGCCACGGACACACGCCCATTCGCAGTCCCACCGTGACACCCCCATTCACACACATGCAGTCCCACCCCCAGCTCTCATGGGACTCACTCGGGCCAGTCACACGTATCTACAGACATCACCGTAAGTCACACACACCACTGGGCTCAGCCACCCCCCCCAAAGTCTCTTTTCTCACTACCCCCCCAAAGAGGAAGGAAATCAACCTCTTCCCCAGGATCATGCAGGAGAGGGGCCAGAAGGAGAGGAAGGAGGGATAGATGGAGAAGGGGAGACAGTGTGAGACACAGTGTTAGTGGGAGCTGCAGAGCGGTCTGGGGGAGTACAGGACGCTGTCCCTGGTTGGGGGGCAGAGGAAGGCCCTTCATGCCATGCAATATGTAGAGGGGAAGGGCCGGGCACCCCAAAGGCAGAGCAAGGAGGCCACCTTTCCCCTGGCAGCCAACCTCAACCCCTGGAAACAAGAGACCAGCCCCCCGAGATGTATCTGGGGAGGTGGAAAGCAAAATTGCCTTCCTCACTGGTCCCCAGGGAGGTCTGCCACCTCCCTGATGTCCCTCCTTCATCCATACCCCCCTCTAGAAATCCTCCCCCTGCTGGCTGCCACGGGGCTCTCCCCATCCCCACCCCAGGGGGCCCGTCCTTGGGAGCTGACAGTGAGCGAAGGCACAGCATGTCATGGGATGGCGTTTTCCATGGATTTTCCGGAGACCAAGAAAGAAACCAAACCAAAGAAGGAAAAATAAATCAAAAAAGGAAAAATAAAAGAGAAGAAAAAAAACAACTAAATAAAGCAACAAAAATAAAGGGCTGGCATTGGGACTAGCCTCCCCAGAACCGATGCTGGCGGAGGCGCTGCCCCCAGTTCTCTGGCTGGTGGCCCGAATTTAGGGTGGGGAGCAATCGGCCAAATTTCTCGATTTCCATTTGACTTTGGATCAAGAAGGAAAAGGAACAAAAAAGGGAAAAGAAGGAGGAGGGACAACAGAAAGGAGAGAGAAGCAAAATCCAAAGGTCGTCCAGAACCAATTGGAAGAGCAGAACAGAAACCGAAGGAACGGAAAGAAGGAGAATCGAACAGTTAAAAAAAAAACCCACGGCAAACCAAACGATAAGACAATTAGAGTGATATCTACCAGGTAATGCAGTTTGTTTACCATAGCGTGTCCAATCCCTGCGTGCTGCACCGGAGGTATGGGGGTGGGGGGAGGAGGGGGTCACAAACAAAAAAAAAAACGAACAGAAAGAAAAAAAGAACGAAAAGAAAAGAAAAATAAAATGACCAACTGTGAAACTCAAGAAAGGAGGAGAAATATATATCGCTATATATTTGGTTGTTCGCTCGGGCCCTCCCACCCCGGGGGTTCAGCTGAAAACGCTTAAGATTTAGAAAAAAAACAAAGTTTTGATGGGGACAAAAAAAGAAAACAAGAAGGAACTTGAAGCCCTTGTGTCCCACGTCTGCTTCTTCCTTCCTTTCTTCCTCCCTCCGCCCCCCCCCCGCCATGGATCCCCCTTTTTCATGCCCTCAAATCCCCTTCCCCGGAGAGCCGTCTGCAGAGAAGGGGGAATAGGTAGAGATCTTGGTTAGTAGAGAAACAAGAAAAGAATCAGGACTGAGAAACCAAAGACTAAAAATGGTCAACATTCCATAGATGAGACAGAAAAGGTTAGTTCGGTTTTCCACCCCCACCCCCCACCCCTCCAGCCCCCCCCAGCCCCCACCCCACCCCCACCCCCCACCAGGTTGTAAGCGTGTTAGTAACACACACAAGTCAGTAAACGGGGTTATCCAACAGAGAGGGTTAAGGGGGGGTGGGGGGAGGCAGGGCGGTTAGGAAGCAAACCTAACTATGCATATTAGTAAATCCCGTCAGCTGAAATGTCACGGGGTGGGGAGCTGGGGTTGGGGGGGGAAGGGAAGGGAGAGGAGGGGGATGTGAGAGAGGGATGATCCATTGGGTTGGGCAGTTGGTTGGTGGGCTTAGGGGCTCAGTGGTCAGCCAGATGGCTTCCAGATTCAGAGCTGGTGGGGGTTGGCCAATTAGTTGACCCGTGGCCTGCTGGGGTCTTGGACAATGAGTTGTTTGGTTGGTGACCGTCCAGCTGATCAATTGTGGGATGGCAGTCAATAGCTCCTTGAAAACCAACTGGCTGGGAGGGGCGTGAAACTGTTTTATTTGGGGGCCTAGAGACAGAGTGGGGAAGGGGAGTCTGCTCATTCTGTGGGCAAGGCATGGGAATAAGAATTCAGGGGAGCGTGAGGGTCCCCCCAGTTCCTCTCATTTTGGTTCCTTCTCTTCACCAAGAATGGAAGAGGAAGAGTGAATCATTGTGAGCATTAGAAGGATGCCATTTTTCCAAGTACAATTGGAAGGAGCCATTTCCCCAATAATTTGCAAACATCCCAAGCCCTCCCCTTCCCATATCCTTCCCTCCCCTCCCACCCTGGTCCCCAAATAAACAAATTCCATCCTCCCTAGCCCTCATTCACTTCTTCAGAGCTCCACCATCTCCCAGAGTCCCATAATTCTTTCCATCCACCCTGTTCCCTCTTATCTTTCTGGTGTAAATAACCCTTCCCCATTATCCCCTGAAAAAGAACACCATCTGATTTACCCCATTGTCCAAGCTTCTATCTGCACCTACACACCCCCCAAGCCTCCTTCCACTCTCCCCAGTCCCTCGTGTTCCATGAATGCCCACCCGTGGGCCTGGCTGCCTTCCACAAACACTCCTTTTTCTCTCTGGGTGAGTCAAACTCATCCTACCCATGGCTCCCAGAGGGTGTCTCTCCATGATCCCTTTGGAGAATGACTTCTGGACGTGAGAGCCAAGGACGTAAGGGGGGGCAACACTAGGACAGCAGAGATGATAGGGCACTAGGCAATGCGGAACCTTCAGAGGCGAGGCAGCTGGGTAATGAGGAGTGATATGAAGGGGCAGGCCCATTAGAAAATGTTGGCAAAACTAACAGACCCGGTGCTAATTCGGGAAGACAGTGGCCAGGGTCCCCTGAAATTACCAGTAATGGGATTCCAAATTTAGTGTCTGGGAGGAGTCCTAAATCACCAATATTAATCAGCAAGTAGCACGTAAGTGCTCTGAGCATCTCTAATATGAGCAAAGACTCCACTCTAGGCCATACAATTCAGCAAGCACCTTCTACAGGCAAAGGGACGGAAAGCCCAGTGGGCATGGAACATGGAACCTGGCAAGAGGAAAATTAGCAGTTCTGTGGGGGAAGCAAGGCTTTAAGTGAAGAGACTCCTGCCTGAGAGCACGAAGGATTTAGCTCCAAGCCCCTTAAGCCTCCAGGAAGGATGGCCATGTTGATCCAGAGCCACATCTCAGGCCCATAGGATGGGCTCCATGGCCCAAAATCCAGCCCCTGGGGTCATCAGGACAGCTGGGTTAATCCAGGAGTAGCACAGGGACTGAGAACAGGTCGGACCAGTTTCCCCAAAGGGGGTTCAAGACTAAGGAAGACAGAAGGAAGATGGCTCCAGAGACTGGAAGCTAGGAATTTAGGGGTTGAAGCTGGCAATCCTGGGTGACTTTGAGCCTCAACTTCCCCATCTGTCAAGAAAGACGGGTCTCTAAGGCTCCTGCCAGCTCTGATCCTCACCTCTAAGGATGCCCCAGTCGTGACACTGTGGGCTCTGAGGCTACCCGAAGTGGGGGGATGCGAGGGGGTCCTGGCAGGAGGCCTGGTTGCCAAGGGGAGAAGCTGGGCTGGAGCATCACGGATAAGCCTGTTTGCCGTCTGCACTGCAGCACTAGGTGGGAGGCAAGACTGACTTTCAACCCTTCCCTCTCTGGGTTTCCGGTGGTTGCAAATCCTCGGGGAAGGGAGTGAGCGATCTGCCCCCCATTCCACACTCTAGCAGGCGGGGGTGCCCTAACGGGCAAGGGCCTCCATCTCTGAGGGGCTGAGGGTGCCGGGACAAGAGCCACGGACGAAGGGAGAAAGGAAGGGAGTCGCAGAGAAGCAAGAGGCAGCCGACAGATGAGTCCCCCCATCAGGGCCAGAGGGAGACGTGCCGGACTGGGAAACAGCTCCTGAATAATGATCGGGGCCAGCGGGGGCTGGTTCTGACTGCCAAGATCAAGAGCCAGAAGAGGGGGAGACGGCTCAGAAAGGGGAAGAATGAGAATGGTGCGACTGGCGTCTGTCAGAGGAATAGAACGAGCCGCCCTCCACCCTGAAGTACCAGGAGCCGGGGGATCTTCTCGGAAACTTGGGCGAGACCTTCCCGGGGAGGATGGCAACTAGTCGCGAGACTGGAAGAGGGACTCTGCCCAGCTATGGATGGCAGAGGGCCAAGGGGGCATCAGGGGCTATCTGGACCAAGCAGGGGCAGTCACTGGCTCCGTTCTTTGGAAGGAAGATCAATCAGGTCTTAAACACGGGACATGAGGATGCTGGGATCATGACCATGAATCTTAGAGATCTTGGACATTATCTAGCTCACCCCTTTCTCTGTGCAGAGGAGGAAACTGAGGGCCAGGAGAGAAAGCTCTTGTGGCCTTAGAGCACCTTAGAAATATGGGATAATTCCTCCCCTAGATCTCCACTGGAGAAACCACAGCTGGAGACGGAGCCAGCCTTCTGAAGGCTCCTCTTCCCTGTTTCAAGTCCTTGGTCTTGGGGCTCCCCAAGTCCTAATTCCAGGGCAGCCCCCAATCTGGGCGCCTAATATTCCCGTCTCCATCCTAGACTGGAACCTCCATGAGGGCAGGAACCGGGCCTGATCTCATCAATGGCGTCTCTCCTTTGCCCTGCGTCCAATCCAGATGAACTTAGCAAGGACGCGCTGGCTGGATGACAGGAGGAAGGGCCCAAAAGGGTCAGTCAGGACAATTTTAGTTTCCATGTGGTTCTGAAAGTTTACAAAGTTCTCTCTCCCGGAGCATCTTGGGAGGAAGGAGAGAGAAGACTGATGAGGGAGCAGGGCTTTGATTTCCTTGGTATAGGGAGCTCCCATCTACGCTCCATGTGCCTCTCCCAGGTCACATGTAACATCTGTAAGATAGTCATAGTCAGGGGCAGCTGGGTGGCTCAGTGGGTAGAGCAGCGGGCCTGGAGTCCCAAGGGAACCTCAGACAGTCACCGGCTGTGTGACGCTGGCCAGGCCATTTAAGTCTCGTTGCTTTAGTTTCCTGGTCTGTAAAATAAGCTAGAGAAGGAAACAGCAAACCACTGCAGTCCCTCTGCCGAGGAAACCCCAGAAGGGGTCACGGAGGTTGTTCATGACCGAGTAACAGAAGCATTTATAGAGTATTTAAGGTTACAAAGCATTTCCCCAGTCCACAACAACTCTGTAAAGGAGCTGCTAGGTTTAGCCCCATTTTACAGATGAGGAAATCAAATAGAGGTCTGATTTAAGCTCACTATCCATTGAGCCACCCGGCAGTCTCAGAGAGAGACTCGAATTGAGAGGCATCTGAGGCAGGATTTGAATCCAGATCTTCCTGGTTCCAAGCCCAGCACTACCCCTGTCTCTTCTCTGCAACTTATCAGTCAGTAATGAGCATTCATGGGGCACTTACTAGGGCCCTGCCCTCAAGAAGCTCCCCATCTCATGGGGAGACAACATGGCGGCCAGTAAATGGAAGGCCTCGGAGCGCGGCTCCACTCCTGCCCCTCATCGCCACCTTCAATCCCTCATTTGTCTCCCGATGAGACCGTCAGCCCCCCGAGGGCAGGGATGGGACGTATCCGGGCCCTGGATCTCGGCCCGGCCTTGCACACGGCCTCCCCAGGACAGGCCTTTGAGAAGCGTGTGCCCAGTGGGCCTGATGGCGGCCTCGGGCCTGGGGGGTGGCTCCCCTGGGTCCTAGCGACTCTCCCTTCTCTGGCCCCCTCCGATCCTAGGGGCCACCACCCGGTGCTAATGAATGGGGGGCTGTCTTAGTGCTGGACGCCCTCCCGACGTGGCCCTGGCCAGCGTGAAAAGGAGCTCTCTCCCGGGCTGAAGTCAAAGTTAGCTCTGGCCAGCGCTGCAGCTCTCGGGCCGTGGTGGAGGGAAGCAGTCCCAGAACAAAAACGGGCCCCCGCCAGCCCAGCCCGGCCAGTCAGCCAGGATGCAGGGAGGGGGCTTCGGCGGGCCCGGCAGCCATTTTCTCCCAGCCTCCTCATGATCTCGGGGCTGCCCATCCTGCCAGGATGCATCTTCCCAAGGCCGTGGCCCCTCCTCCCCCCTGCTGGCCGGCCTTCTGGCCGCCTCCTCCAGGAGAAGGAGACGGCGTCTCTGGGTGGTTGTTGCTGCTGCCCTTAAGCCCAGGGCCAGCTCTCGCCCCATTGGCTGGGCCGGGCTTGGAACGGGCGCGACAGAACGTCCTTGGCCCCTGGCCACCCCCTCAGCCAGGCCAGCAGCTGGGGCCATTCAGCACCCTGCGTCACTCTTCTCTCGCCTGGTCCCATGACCCCCGAGCCGGGCGCTGCCAAACCCCGAACCCCCTCTCCTATCGGGGGGCCCGTGGCCTCCTGGCCTTCCCTTCCCCCTCCTGGGGAGTGCTCCAGGTCCGGCCTCGCTGCTCACTGCAAGGAGGCCTTCCCAGCCCTTGGGAAAGCACAGGGACCGGAAAGAGCCCCGAGAAAAGGCCAGGGGATCCGGCCTCGTTCTGGCCCGGGAAGACTCGGTTTTCTCTGGGCCCCAGAGTGCTCCTGACGGGGCACGGGGCCTGGTTCTGGGACCAGCGGGAAGTCCCCCTTCGGCTCCGGAAGATGAGGGGGCCGGGCTGGGCGGGCTCCCCGGCCCTCCTGGGACTCAGACCTCCACGGTCCCGTCCGTTCTAATGCCCCCGACTTGTCTCTCCCGTCCCTGTCACCTCCAATCCACTCGAGCCGAAACTCGACAGATGCGGACGGACGGACGGACGGAACAACCAGGTTGTTCAAGCGGCACGTGGGGGTGAAGGGTCACGGACAAACCAAGAAGCAGCTCCTGAGAGGAGGCCCAAGGGGCCCCAGCTCAGGCAGAGCAGGCCCTGCTCACAAGCAGCAAGAGGACTGTCCCGGGAGGAAGGGGCGCAGTGCCCGACCGTGCCCGCTGAGGGCGAGGGAACAGGGGTGCCCTGGGAAGGGGGCAGGGCTGAAGCCTGGCCCAAGAACAGAGAGGAGCGACAGACGGTCCTGGGGGCGGCCGCCAGAACCGCGGCCTCAGGAAAGAGCGATGGGTGCGTCCCCTCCCCACCCGGTGAGCTCAGTGACTGAGGCTGGGAGGTCAGGCGGACTCGGACGGGACAGAGCTCCGGGGAACGCGCTAAGCGCGGCTGCGCCTGGCACTGCCAGAGGGTGCCAGCCCACGAGAAGCAGCAGGCCCAGCGGGCGAGGGAGGCGGGTGCTGAGGGGAGAGGGACGGAGCTCCTCGGCTCTGGGCCTGAGGGGAGGGACTGACGGGGCCCCAGGGCCTCTGCCCGGGCGGCGGAGGAGCGTCACTGAGGGAAAGGGCAGCTCGGGGCAGAAGACGGGGGCGGCTAGTGGGGCCCAAGGGCGAGCAGGACCGGCCAGGACCCAGGGGGTGATCCCAGGGACGCAGGAGCACAGCCCCGCTCTCCCAGCTGCCATGGAACCGAAAACCTCCGAAGGTCCCGTCTTGTCAGGGCTCCTCAGAGGAGCCTCCTGAAGCGAGCTTTCTGGCACCGGGGTGGGGGGAGCTCTTGGGGGGGGCTCCCCTCGGGGGGGTTCCCCCTTGGCTCTTCCCTGCCTGCCCCCCCAGGCCATTCTGCCAGGCCACAGTCGGCCTCTCCCTCCCCAGGCAGCCAGGCCCCCTCCCTGCCCGGCCTGACTGACCCCCCCAGCTAGGCCTGCTCTGCCCTCTCCCCTCCCCAGCCTTTTCTAGTCCGAGCCCCAGCCCAGGCTCACCTGCTCCTGACTCCCCTGGCCCAGCCGAGACCCCGGACCCTGCCCTTGGGTCTCCTCGCCGCTGCCCCCCCCGGCCGCCCCCCCAGACCCCCTACCTGGCGCAGGTTTCGGGTGACCCGGACGTCGTGCCAGGCGTTGTCGTTGAACTTGCCGTTCACGGGCTCCACCAGGGCCTCGAAGGCGCCGGATCCCAGGTTGATGACGAGCCAGACGGCGCCGGACTTGAGGGACAGGTTGACGTAGTCGGCCGACTTGCCCGTGTGCAGCATGAGCCCGTTGCGCTGCAGGGTGCGGAAGGCCAGCGTGATCTCGTCCGTGCTGCTCTGGATCGGGTTGTGAGACAGGTCGTAGCAGAAGAACTCGTTCCCTTTGAAGGTGGCCACAAACTCCTCCTTCCCTACGGGGCAGGGGCCGGGTTACTCAGAGGGGCCGAGCTGGGAGGGGCTCAAAGGTCAAGGAGCGCGACCCCCGGTCCAGAATCCCTGACCTCAGGGGTCCCCCTGGGCCTCAGAGCTCAGAGGGGGCTCAAAGGTCAAGGAGCACGACCCCCAGTCCGGAATCCCTGACCTCAGGCCTCAGAGCTCAGAGGGGGCTCAAAGGTCAAGGAGCGCGACCCCCGGTCCAGAATCCCTGACCTGGCAGGGAAGGATGGGGAGCTCACGACCAGCCCCTCCCCTCCCAGACACCCCCTAACACTCGCCCACCCCGGAGCTTCTCACTGCCCCAACTTTGGGCCTCAGGATTTCCTCCCGGGCCCCAGGCGGCCCGACTTCCACCTGTCCCAGGCCTGGGTCTCCATCCCATCTGGCCTCCCCCTTCCCAGGCTTCCTGCCTCTGGCCAAGCTGTGAATGGCCCTGCCTGGCTCGCTGCCCCCTCAGCCCACAAGACGCTGGGCCGGACTATGGGGAAAACTGGGCTCCCCCAGCCAGATGCTCCGGGGAAGGCCCCGAGCTGCCTCTGCCCATGGCGCTCTGCCCCGGGCGCCACAGACCCTCCGAGCCAGAGGGGCTTTCAGAGAACCCAGAGCAGAGAGCCTGGGCCAGGGAGGGATCGTCAGAGCTGGGGGGGGGGCTCGTTTCAAAGAGGAGGTGCCTGAGGTCGGAGGGAGGTTCCAAGAGCCTCCCCACAGACATGAGGCTGAAAGGGCGGCCCAAGGAAGGCCGTGTGGACACAGCAGGCCCGAATCCCCTCCCCGGGCCCGGGGCCAGCTCCCAGGGGTCAAGGCTCTGGGCAAGAAGCTTCCCCCCACAAGGCCCGGCCTCCTTGTGCAGACACGGATCCAGAGGCTGGGGGCAGAGGGGGGTGGGAGCCGGGGACAATAGAGCACAGGAGCCGGGAATGTGCAAGCAAGTGTGCAAACAGGTGTGCGGGGGGAACACAAGGAGTGTGCAAGGGAATGTGTGAGCAGGTGTGCACAAGTGTGCAAGGAATGTGTGAAGAGGTGTGCACAAGTGTGCAAACAGGTGGGGGAACACGAGTGTGCAAGGCGTGTGTGAGCAGGTGTGCGTGAGTGTGCAAAAAGGTGTGGGGGGAACACAAGGAGTGTGGGAGGGAGTGTGTGAGCAGGTGTGTGTGAGTGTGCAAACAGGTGTGCATGGGAGAACACAAGGAGTGTGTGAGGGAATTGTGAAGAGGTGTACATGAGTGTGCAAACAGGTGTGGGGGGAACACAAGGAGTGTGCAAGGAATGTGTGAAGAGATATACATGAGTGTGCAAGGGGAATGTGTGAGCAGGTGTTTGTGCATGGGCATGAGAGAATGGGTGATGGTGCACAAGGACCACGTGG
>JAJPUD010015126.1:7758-21965 GCA_023553655.1 Myrmecobius fasciatus
AGATGGCAGGAAGTCCACTACATGTTAATAATGTTGAAATGCTTGAGAAGTTATGCAAGAAAAATCCTATCTACAAGAAAAAAAAAAGAATCAGAGAAAGGCAACACAATGCAAGCAAATGTCAATAGAGATCATGAAAATGTTACGTTGTGGTCCATATTTCATGTCCCTCTTTCTGGGTGTATATGGTTTTCTTCAGTGAACAACTGGAACTGGTTTGAGACAATTCTTTATTGCAGAGAGCCATGTCCATCAGAATTGATCATCATGTAATACTGTTGTTGCTGTGCATGATGATCTCCTGGTTCTGCTCGTTTCACTCAGCATCAGTTCATGCAAGTCTCTCCAGGCCTCTCTGAAATCGTCCTGCTGGTCGTTTCTTACAGAACAATAATATTCCATAACATTCATATACCATAATTTATTCAGCCACTCTCCAATTGATGGGCATCCCTTCAGTTTCCAGTTTCTAGCCACTACAAGAAGGGCTGCCACAAACATTCTTGCACATGTGGGTCCCTTTCCCTCCTCTAAGATCTCTTTGGGATATAGGCCCAGTAGAAACACTGCTGGGTCAAAGGGTATGCACAGTTTGACAACTTTTTGAGCATAGCTCCAAATTGCTCTCCAGAATGGTTGGATCCGTTCACAGTTCCACCAACAATGTATTAGTGTCCCAGCCCTCCCACATCCCCTCCAACATTCATCGTTATCTTTTCCTGTCATTTTAGCCAATCTGACAGGTGTGTAGTGGTATCTCAGAGTTGTCTTAATTTGCATTTCTCTGATCAATAGTGATTTGGAGCAGCTTTTCATATGACTAGAGATGGTTTTAATTTCATCATCTGAAAATTGTCTGTTCATATCCCTTGACCACTTATCTATTGAAGAGTGGCTTGAAT
The DNA here is from genome assembly GCA_023553655.1 of Myrmecobius fasciatus. Classification (NCBI taxonomy): domain Eukaryota; kingdom Metazoa; phylum Chordata; class Mammalia; order Dasyuromorphia; family Myrmecobiidae; genus Myrmecobius; species Myrmecobius fasciatus. The sequence continues at coordinate 8,661 of JAJPUD010015126.1, forward strand.
TCTTATATATATGAGACAATTCTCTATATATTTTAGAAATGAGGCCTTTATCAGAACCATTAAATGTAAAGATGATTTCCCAATTAGATGCTTCCCTCCTAATCTTGTCTGCATTTGTTTTGTTTGTACAGAAACTTTTTAACTTAATATAGTCAAAATTATCCATCTGGTGTTCAATTAGGAGTTCCAAGTCTTCTTTGGACATAAATTTGTTCCACCTCCACAGGTCTGAGAGATAAACTATATTACGTTCCTCTAACTTGCTTACAAAGTCCCTCTTTATATCTAGATCATGAACCCATTTAGATCTTATCTTGGTATGTGGTGTTAGGTATGGGTCAAGCCCTAATTTCTTCCACACTAGTTTCCAATTTTCCCAGCAGTTTTTGCCAAATAGAGAGTATTTATCCCAAAAGCTGTGTTCTTTGGGTTTATCGAACACTAGATTGTTAACGTTAATGCCTTGGTTGTCCTGATAACCTATCCTGTGCCACTGATCCATTGCTCTATTTCTTATCCAGTACCAAACGCTTTTGATGACTGCTGCTTTATAATATAGTTTTAGATCTGGTACAGCAAGGCCACCTTCATCTGCCTTTTTTTTCATTAATCCCCTTGAAATCCTTGACCTTTTGTTCTTCCAAATGAACTTTGCTACTATTTTTTCTAGATCTGTAAAATAATTTCTTGGGAGTTTCATTGGTATGGCACTAAATAAGTAGATTAGTTTGGGTAGTATTGCCATTTTTATTATGTTTGCTCTGCCTACCCATGAGCACTTAATATTTTTCCAATTGATTAGGTCTGATTTTATTTGTGTGGAAAGTGTTTTGTAATTTAGTTCGTATAGCTTCTGACTTTTCCTTGGCAGATAGATTCCCAAATATTTTATCCTATCATCTGCTATTTGGAATGGAATTTCTTTTTGTATCTCCTGCTGCTGAACTTTGTTGGTAATATATAAAAATGCTGATGATTTATGTGGATTAATTTTGAATCCTGCAACTTTGCCAAAGTTTTGAATTGTTTCTAGTAGTTTTTTAGTTGAGTCTCTACATATCCAATTCTTTGTGACTCCATTTGGGGTTTTCTTGGCAAAGATACTGGAGTGGTTTGTCATTTCCTTCTCCACTTCATTTTACCTAATGAAGAAACTGAGGCAAACTAAGTCAAATGACTTGGCCAACATCCTCATCTTTAGGCTTGCAACTCTATCCACTGAGCCACTATCTAAACAGATAAAATTCAGAATATATTTGTGTATGTATGAATCTCTTTTATTTTTCTATCTCTGTCTATCTCTGAATCTTTAGATTGAATCTCTACTTTCCCCTCTAGAGGGCATTCTCTTTTATATTCAAAACCTTATTTTGCAGACAAGCTGAGAAGGTACCAGTTGACCCTTCTCTGGTGAAATGACCTGTCTGAAGCATCTATTCTTCCTGGATAACATTTCCAACTTCCTATAGCCCTTTTGCACAGTTCTACCAGTCAGCAGCAAAAGCTAAGAATAATGGATTGGAGAAGTGGTTTATGAACTGGGAAACATTTTAGATCTTGGGAATGGTTCCTGGAATGTACCAAGAAATATTATATTGGTGCCTTCGGTATATTGCTTGTCTTTGTTTAGGATATTGTCAGGAGTTCTTGTGTTAGCATGATTCTGAAGTTGTCTAAGGGAGTAAGCAGCTGTGTCAGAAAAATTGTGATGCTTCCCTATTTTCTATTAACCATCAATAAATTGAGGGAAATATACTTTGTCAAAGGAAGTTGTTTCTTTTGTTGTTTGCTGGGAAATATATTTTGTATCAAAATAAAATATATAAATTTTTAAAAAGCAATAATATAACTAAAAGATACCTCAGCGGGATATACAGGGAGAGACCATCAATCACTCATGTATTCCAAAGACATAATCATTAAAAAACCAGAGTAATTTGCTCAGCTTCTATGAGAATTTTTCTTTATCTAGCTTATCCATGATAAGCATATTGGAAAGAGCCTATAGTTAGTTCTGCTACCCTAAATTAAGGAACTTCTAAAGAATGCCAGTTTTGTTTGTTAACTCCTGATTAGAAAATAAAAATTCTCAATATTCTGGGGTCATTAAGTTTAAACTAGGATAAGTTTCACTCTAAACTTCTGACAATTGATATGTTCCTGACTAGTCCTTACCTGAACTGTGGCATGTACTAAACCAGAATGTAAGATTGCTACATGCTCTCACTGTATTCTTTGTTTTAATATCAATAAATTACAATTAAGCAAATTCTCTGTAAGGAAGAACAGCTTTTCTGCCTAATCCCTGATATAGATTTCCATACTATGCCTCCCATGAAATTTAAGTGGGAAGGAGATAGGAATGAGAAAATCACTTTAAGTTTCAATTGTAAAGAAAATGTAGGCAGTTCCATATATAGGAACACTGCCAAAGTCATGTACCTATAAAGAAAAATGTCCTTAACCTTTTTTTTTTTTTTAAATAAAACTGCTACTTCTGGTCATGGGAAATAGAACTGCTGTTGTCCATGTGAAATAGAACTGCTGTTGTCTATGGAAAACCATGACCTTGAAGTTCCTTCTACCTTAACTTTATGCTGAAGCTAAACATGCCCTTTATTACCTCATTGGAGCCCCAGGTAGCTTATACAAAGGATATTGTAGAGAGATGAAAAGGAGACCATGCTATGATTTGTGGGCAGATAGATGTTCATCAAAAGGGATGTTGGACAAAGATCATCTGCCCTGTTAATCTTCTCCAGTCCCAGCTTTATGATTTGCATAGAAAAGGGGTATATGTCATGCTGTGTTGGCATGGGGGAGGCTGAAAGGAATTTCTAGCAATGTAATGAATTTGTCAGGGTGACAGATCAGTAACAAATAAGGGGACTATTACTTTGAATCCCTGTATTCCCATCTCAAAAAGAAAGGGAAAAAAATCTCTGCTCCAAAAGGGAGGGCCCAAAGTAAATCTATGTTACAATAATATTGGAGATAGGGAGAGGTTCTAGTGGTCCTTAAATATATATCCCGAGAGTCTATTTAAGGTGGATTTAGCCTGTGATATCACTATATCTAATAACTTTCATAGTTCCAGGGACAGAGCTGGTCAGGGGAATTCTACAGAAAGAGAGAAACAGAATTAGATTCTCTTTTTTTCTTCTTTCCATTGCAAGTTTTTTTCAGGCTCAAAATTAAAAAAAACAAACTGATATAAATAAAGTGATAAACCAGTAGTGTCTTAATCACCCTTTAATTATTAAAGTAATTTAAGGAAAATAACAAATTCCTGTGTAAAAAGTAGTTAAGCAGCAACACACTAATCATTTGTCAATTGTTAATGTTGTAGAAATATTATTATAATTGACTTTCAACTACAATAATTTTAATTGATTCCTAAATGTCATTATTAAGTTGGGATTATACAAAACAAATAGTCACATGGAGATGCCTTTTTATACAAATCTATTTAACTATTTCTAACTTCTGACAAAATCTAAGCAACCACAATATTTCATATTCATTTGCTTAGATAATCAATTAGACTTTTAATATTAAAATATTTTTGATGAAAATATAGAATTAATTTAAAATAAGACAAACACCCAAACGCATCTATAGGGATTTCTACTGATGTCTTTCTTCAGGTTGCCAACCATATTCTTTCAGAGTTTTATCGAAACTTTTCTATTTTTATTTTTATAAGAATCAGTTATATGATCTAGTGAATACAATAAAAGGCTTGAGAATAAAGAAGCCCTGAGTTTAGATCTAGCCTCAGTCTTTCCAAGCTGTTTCCCCAAGCTGTAAAATCTGGATCAAAATGTCACCTACCCCTCAGGGCCATTGTATGGATCAAATGAGACAACATATGCAAAGCACTCCACAAACTCTAAGCACTAATAATACCAGTTATTATTATTGTCATGATTAAGATTGAGATATAATACTGAGAACAAAGACACAAAGATACATATTTTCACATTAGTTTTTTTTTTCCTTTTTGTCTAATTTTATCCATAGACATGCCACTGGCACTATTTCAAATCATCTTGTAACTAAAGTCACACATAGGAGCAGATTAAAATGGAGAAGAAAAAAAAATTCTATCCCATCCCACATCCAATTAGCATGATTAGGAGCTAAATACTCTGAAGCTAATTCTCTAAATTTGTCTAAGAGGAAAATAGCTTGAATTTATATTGCTCTTTAAACTTTGCAGAGTACTTCACATCTGCCATGTCAGCCCATCACAATAATCCTGTGAGGTGAATGCCATTATCATCTCTATCACACTATTAAGGAAATTAAGACTGAGAGAAGCTAAGTGATCTGAGGAGAGGTGTTATATGGAAGAGCAGGCTTGAGCTGAAGAACTTATTCCTCTAGTGATTAGTTGCTTTGACATCATATCATTACAATCTAAAGTATAGCATTATGGGTATAAAATTGGATTGTATATTGGAGGTTATATAAGTCTAAAATTCTTATTTTTTTTATGAGTAACCTGAAAAGGTCAAGTGACTTCCCCAATATAGTTTAAGAGCATAATTGGGATTTGAATCCAGTTTACCTGGCTGGAAATCCACTACTTGCTGCATCTTGCTGTCCCCCAAATCTGAGGTTGTTCCCATAACTATATATTTTGGCATCTCTTTGATTTTTGAGAAATGAAGTCTGTGAAGTTATCCTTCATTTTATCTTAATACCACATTCTGTTATACAAACCACTTGCATTACAGTATAAAATTCCCTCGAATTATATACCATGTGCCAACTCTTATAATTAGCATTTGGAATAAAAAGTCTGAACATGAAACATAGAACAGTCTTTTCTCAAGGAGTTTGCTTTGTTTTTATGTTTCTTTTGAGTCTTGTGTTGGAAAGTCAATTTTTTTTATTCAACTCCAGTCTTTTCACAAAGAATGCTTGAAAGTCCTCTATTTCATTAAATATCAATTGTTTCCCTTAAAGGATTATTTTGTTTTGCTAGATAGGTGATTATTGATTGTAATCCTAGTCCCTTTGCCCTATGGAATAACACATTCCAAGCCCTCCAGGTCCTTAATGTAGAAGCTGTTAAATCTTGTGTTATCCTGACTGTGGCTCAATAATACTTAATTGTTTCATTCTGGCTGCCTGTAATATTTATTTTCTCCTTAACCTGGGAGCTCTGGGATTTGGCTATAATATTCCTGAGTTTTCATTTTAGAACCTTTTTCAGGAAGTGATCAGTGTATTCTTCTAATTACTATTTTACCTTCTGGTTCTAGAATATTAGGGCAATTTTTCTTGATAATTTCTTCAAAGATAATTTTTAGGGTCCTTTTTTGACCAGGGCTTTCAGGTAGTCTGATAATTTTTAAATTATCTCTTCTGTATTTATTTTCCAAGTGTTTTTTCCAATGAAATATTTCAGTGTCTTCTATTTTTTTATTCTTTTGATTTTGTCTTGTTAATTGATTTCTCATCTAGTCATTAGCTTCCATTTGCTCAATTCTAATTTTTGAGAAATTGTTTTTTTCTATCAGCTTATATACCTCTTTTTCCACTTAGACAATTCTACATTTCTTTCTCTCTCTCTCACTTTCTTTCTTTCTCTCTCTTGCTTTTTTTCTTTCTCTCTCGCTTTCTTTTCTCTCTCTCTCTCTCTCTCTCTCTCTCTCTCTTTCTTTTCCTTTCTTCCTTTCTCTCTGTTTCTTTCTTTTTTTTTAGCTATTTGGTCTAGTCTGGCTCTTGTTAGTACTTTTTTAAAGTATCTTTTTTGTGTGTTTTCTTTATCAAGCTATTAATACATTTTTCATAGTTTTCTTATATCAGTCTCATTTCTCTTCTCAATTTTCCTCCACCTCTCTTATTTGATTTTCAAAATCCTTTTTGAGCTTTTGCATGGCCTGAGATCAATTCATATTTTTTTGTTCAAGGCTTCAGATGTAGGAGCTTTGACTTTGTTATCACCTTCAGAATGAATGTCACCATCGTCATTTTCTATGGTTAGAAAATTTCCTGTTTGCTCATTTTCCCAGCCTATTTCTTGACTTTTACTCTTTGTTAAAGTAGAGCTCTGCTTCCACAGTGGAGAGTGCACTGCTGGCCCAAGCTATAGGGGGTTTATGCACTTGTTTTGAGAAAGAGTTTCAGGGAGCTGTAAGTTTTCATTTCCTCTAAGGCAGTGTGTTTTAAGGAGAGGTGTTTACTACTCTCCTGGCCTATGCTATAATCTGTGAGTGACCACAAGCACTCTTTTCTGCCCTGGAACTGTGGTGTGTCCCTGCTCCAGTGTCTGTGCAAGCTCTGGTGTGCTAGTGGGCTCTTCCTTTCTCTGGGATTACTGTGACCTGGATCTGAGTATGGGCAAAGCAATAGAGTCCTGCCCTAGTGCAAGCAAAGGAATCTTGGTCATCTCTTATGATCAGTTGATCATTCTCCTTGCTGTGACTGAAGGCTCTGGAAGTCGCTGCTGCCTCTACTGATTCAATGGCTCCCAAGGTCTGCTCCTGGGGCTGGGATTGTACTGATCTGGCCTGTTCTGAGCTGTGCTCCACTCTTACCCTAGTGTGACAGACCTTTCCTATTGACCTTCTAAGTTGTCTTTGACTGGAGTATTATTTTACTCCATCTTTTTTGTAGATTCTACTGCTCAAGGAATAATTTTATGACATTTGTAAAAGGTGTTCAGAAAAGTTTTGGGGAGAACTCAGGCAAATCACTGCTCTTTCTCCACCATCTTGGCTCTGTCTTCCCTCCCTCCCCACTGGATTCTCATCAGCTATGATGTATCAAGATGAGCTAATCAATCACCACAATAGTAATGTCCAAAATACTGAGGGTACTGACCTGCAGACATTATGACCATGGTGACAAAATATATTGTCTAAATGAAAAACCAAGGCGTGTGCTCTGATAAATGATATTTTTCATTCTTTACTTCATATCAGACTGGCTCAGAAACTCCACAAAATCTTCTCACAATAACTATGGCCTAGAGCTTTCTGACATTAATTGATTGGGCATGGAGAAAAACAATTTTAAAATGACCATATACTTTTTTGGAACTGGAAAATAGTGAAATGTATATGAAATAAAGCTTATATAATATCTCCCTTGCTCCCAGCTCCCTGATGACAGATGCATGTGGTACTGTCATTTCCTTTGCATTCTCTAGATATTTCAAATGTAGCATATGTTGTATCATATTTGAGAATCAGCCTATAGGAGCCATCCCATGGAACACATGCTAGAGCTTCTCAGAAAACTTCTGGTAATTTTGGGGGATACAATGATGAAACAATCCCTTATCATTAGCTGAGCATATTAGCTGATGAGCAGTAAGAGCCATTGACTCAGTGAATTTGTAAAAGAGTTATCAGTCATTGGCTGCCTTTATCTTTTCTGTTCTGAATATCACATCAGGAGTATTGGAGCCTTTCCATGCAGAAGAAAGGAAACAATGAATAGCTCTGTGTGTGTGTGTGTGTGTGGGGTGTAATATAAAATGCATACTCAGCACTTTTATAAACTATACCATGTCTGGATATTTTAAGAATCTACCTCCAATAAGAATATAAAAGCACTCATAAGTTATGACTGCTACTTTTTAAAAAATTGCCCTTAGGCAATTAGATAATTTCAAATCTAGACCGGTTTCAAGGACTTATTGATGCTTAATAAACAACTGAAATATATTCTTAACTTGCCTAATTGCCTTGAACTAGATGAAGATTCATAGTTCAACACAGAGATAAACAGAAAAAAGAACATTTTAGGGACTCCAGCAAAAGTCTTATAGGATCTAAGTCATCCCATTGTTTCACATATTCTCTAACTTTTGAGTCATTTGATTAGAGACAGTGTGCAAATACTGTGTACAAACAAGATGCAAAAAGAATAATTTGGAGGTAATTAATAGAAGGAAGGAAGTAGTTTTTAAAGGGTAATTGGGAAAGACTTCTTGCAGAAAGTAGGATTTTTAGTTGAGAATTAAGAGGAGGCAGGAAAGTCCAGAGGCAGAGATGTGGAGTTGAAAGCACCAGGCATGGAAACAGCTAGGAATATGGTGATGGAGTGCCTTGTCTGAAGAATAGCAAGGAGTTCAGCATTACAGACTAGCAGAGTAAGGGGGAATGGAAGAAAGAGTAAGATATGAGAATACTGGAAAGATAGGGGCAAGGCAGGTTATAAAAGTCTTTGAAAGCCAAAGAGAAGATTTTATTTTTCATTCTGAAAGTGATAGAAAGCCACTAGAGTTTATTTAGTTGGAGGGAAGAGTGACATGGTGAGATCTGTGCTTTAGGAAGATTGACTTAACAGCTGAGTGGAGAATGGACTGGATTGATGAAAGTCTTGGGGACAGAGAGATTAACTAGAAGGTTTTTTCATTAGGCTAGATATGAAATGTCCCAAGGTAATGTCCTTGTCAGAAGAGAGAAGGGAGCATATACAAGTGATGTTACAAAGATAAAATTGACATGACTTGGTAGTACTCTTAACACTAATAGTAACATTAAGGAGAAGAGAGAGTTTGAGACAAGATAGGGAGGGGAGAATAATCACCTCAGCTTTGGGTATATTGAATTTAAACCATTTATAGTATATCAAATTTAACATGATCAATAGGCAGTTGGAGATGTAAGACAAAAGGTCAGCAGAGAAGTTAGGGTTGAATAGATTTTAGAATCACCAACACAGAGATAAATGAGAATGAATGAGATCACCAAGGGAAATATGGTATAAAGAGATAATAAAAGAATCCAGGAGAAAGCCCTGGGGGACCTGTCTGGATTTGTAACAAATGAGACTGCGATAGAGTGATTAGCTAGGTAAGAGAAGAACCAAGATAAAATAGAGATACAAAAACCTAGTGAGAAAAGAGTATCAAGCAGAAGATGAAGGTCAAAAGTTTCAAAATTTACAGAGTGGCAAGAGGTATGAGTATTGAAAAAAGTCATCATATTTGGTGAGAGATCATTGATAAATTTACTGTTATCAGAAATTGTAGTAGTTTTGGTTGAATAAAAAGGTGTCAAGGCAGATTGAAGAGAATTAAGAAGAGAGTGAAGTTGAAGACATCAAATTGAGATAGCCATCTCAGGGACTTGAATCTGACTTTCATCTTTTAGAATGCCAAATAGATTCTTTTGATTTGTAATCTGTCTTTTGGATTTAATAATTATAGAAAACAATTCTTGTGCAACTTCCTGAAATATATAGTTCATCCCTTTCATTCTGTAGAGATCCCATTGACTCCCAAATCACCCTTCTAAACCTTTCTTTTTTTAGTTCCAGCATCATTATTGGCAAAGTTTTCAATTTTTCTTCCAATCAAGTTGTTCTTTGAACTTGGTTTACTACTTGTTTGACAATTTCTGATTTGTTTTCCAGCTAAAATACATTTATTTCTTATTGATTTTATATTTTAACTTAAATTTTTCATCGTACTATCAACACTTAAATTCCATATATTTTTTTAAAAAATTTCTCCCTTTTCTTTAAAAAAAATTAAACAGATTTTCCTTTACAGATTCCAGATATTTGTTTCCTTAAATAATTTTTCTGAGAATATTTATCATCCATTATGATGTATGTTTACTCATTGATGTGTTAGGATGACTCCAGTTTTATTTATGTAATGATTGTGACTAGTCACTATTTTTCCTCTTTAGATATATTCCCTTTAAATTCTTTAAGTTAATAATATTTAAATGGCAATTTTCTATTTGCTTGCTCACATTTAATAATTCTTTTTTTTTCTGAGAAGGCATCATCTTTTTGTGATCACTATCTTTCTTAATCAGCCTAACCATTTTCTTCATTCTATCTTAATTATTGTGGAAATTATTGGGAAAGTGGGGTGTATGTCACTCCATATTTCTGAAAGTTTTTCCCATGGTTTTCCAAAGATTATTTGAAACTTGTTCAGTAATCAAATCAACCAGTTCATCAGGTACTCTGAAATGTATTTATTCTGGTCTAAGTAGATAGATACCTCTTTACCTTTTTCACTCTCATATTTCCATTCCTTGTTAACTACTTTTTTTCTGCTTTTTCCTATCTACAATGATGGTGATGATGAAAATGGTAATATTCTCCTTTTCAAAATTTTGATAATGCTATTTCTTGCTTGGCACCTACCTGAGGTAAATAGGATGGGGTAAACTAGTTGAAACCCCCAAGAAAGTCTGGTTATGTTTTCTAAATCCCATTTAGCATTGGAGTCCTCACTATCTAATTATTTAAGATTAGACCTGGAAGGAGGACCTTCTTCCTCAAAAACAGGGACATGAAGATGATAATTTCTTATGCTTTAAGAATTATTGAATCAGACAAACTCCCCTATTGATTTCATTCTTGATTAGAGCTCACCCTCAGACGTGCTAGGCTAATCTATCTCTAATCTTTTCAAAGTTTCAGGTAACTTTTAGTCCTTCTTCCTTCACCATATCACTATCACCAAAAACATTATTATACTAAGCAAAAAGAGCACGTCATTAAAAATATTCTTGACTTCCTCTATAGAAACCTTGCCTATTCTGCTTTATCATATCTCAGAAATCTTCATGGAAATCAAATATTCTGTCTACAGAAATTTTTATTATCTTCAAGTCATTTGTCTCTAAAAATAGGTAAATATAGTAAAGCTGATACAAAACACAGGGAAAGGGAAAATTAACAGGTGTATGTGTTAAGAGGAAAAGTGACCTTCCCAACTACACACACACAGAAGTATAAAGCTGGGAACTTTCATCAATGTCAAGCACACCTCTGTCAACATGAGATTCCTACTAATCCTGTCCTTCATAGGAGCAGCTGGTGAGTTCCTCTCATTATTTCCCTCATTATTCCTTCAGAGCTTCTTATTTCTTTCTCTCATTATACCCTGTTTCCAGCAAGTCTGGTTTTCCATTTCTTCCTTGTCTATTTGCATAGCTTTCTCCCCTTTCATTGACCCTCTTCTTATTCCTATATGTCTTCATTCTCTTCTCATCATTTAATGTTCAACCATGCCTGATATACACCCACAAGACATTTCCTCTAAACTCAGAGGTATGCTAGATTCAGCCAGAATCCAGTTCTATCATTACATTTTCACCTTGGAAAGTTATGCTTTGGAAATCAGCATCTACTACCAGTTGGGCCTTCCTCTTTTGCTCATTGTCTAGTATGTCATACTTTCAGAGATTCCTTTGTCACCAGTCCATTTCTTTCCAAATCCGACCACTAGCTATACAGATCTAACCAAACCAGGATGTGAATTAAAGCTTCTTATAACACTGTCTTTTGTGAAAGTCCTGGTAAAACATGGTTTCTAATCGAAAAAAATAATGCCAGTGGTGGTCCAGTATTAGAAGCTGAGGAAAATATCTAATGCAGAGTAGTATTAGAAATCTTCAAGCTCCAAAATGAGCTGGAATTGGTGAAGAAAACTGAGAGCAATTAAAAAAAATAAAGTAGGATTTCTTACATATTGGAGAAAGGAATTTGCATGAAAAAAGGGATAGAATCACTGTCCAGGGTAGATGGGAAGCTTGGAGACCAGGAGAACATATATTTATTTTATATTTTATATATATACTGATATTTTGTCTTTCTAATAGAATGTAAGCTTCTTGAGGGTAGGGACTATTTTGTTTTTGTATTTTTATCTCCATAGACTTGCATAGAAGCAGAAGCTTAATAAATGCTTATTAATTGATAAATAATAATAAAAAAAAGATTACTCTGATCTGGCCAGGCAATGGAAAGCTGGTAGTTTCTCTCTACTGTGTTCATCATCACAATTTGTCATTCCTGGAGTTATTTTTCAGTCATGTGTTACATTCTCCATTACCTCTTTTGGGATTTTCTTGGCAAAGATACTGTAATAATTTACTAGGGAATTGATAACAATGTTAATAATGGCCATAATTGTAATCATCCTAGTACCAGGGAGACATGGAAACTCAGACTCAAAAGAAACACACATTTAAAAAAATTTAAGAACCAGGAATGCATTGTATAGAATAACAGCAAGAATATACGATGATCCACTATGAAAGACTTTGTTTTTCTCAGTGGTTAAGAGATCCAAAGCAATCCCAATAGACTTCCAACAGAAAATGATATATGCATCCAGAAAAAGAATTGTGGAACCTGAATGTAAATCAACACATACTATATTCACTTCTTTTGTTCTTTTTTTTTTTATCTCTTCCATGGTTTTCTTCCTTTGTGCTGATTTTTCTCTCCCAACATGATTCAAAAAGCAATGTGTAATAAAAACAAATAAATTGATTAAAAAAAGAAAAAAAAATTTAAAAGGAGTTTATGAAGATAAATCATAGAAATCATGTCCAGAGCTCAGGGCTAACAGCTTACAATTTGTTAAGATTTCTCTTTCTTTTTCCACTTCAAGTTGCTTTCTCCAATGATGATGACAAGATCGTTGGGGGACAAACATGCCAGGAGGCATCTGTCCCTTACCAGGTATCCCTGAATATTGGCTATCACTTCTGCGGTGGCTCTCTCATCAATGAACAGTGGGTGGTGTCTGCTGGTCACTGCTACCAATCGTAAGTGACAAAACATCCTCAACTCCAGAGTCCTCCAGGTATAGAACCTCTTACAATGGTCAGGAGGAAATCTGGGGAAGAGCTGAGGGTAACAGGAAAAATTCTCAGCAATAACACCCTCTTTTTTTTGACACAACTTAGAAATGGGAGAGGAGTTAGTGGTAGGGAAGGAAAGGGGAAGATCTATATGCAAGCTTGCTAATTTCTCCACTTCCCCCTCTATGGGGAGGATCCCATAGTGGATTAACAAGAACCCCTGAGGTTGGAGAGAAAGCATGACTCCCCAAATTTATGTGATGTTATTTTTCACTTCCTTTATGGTTATAATAGAAATTATAAGAGTTTTTGCCCTAAATATGACCCAAGCCTATATTTCCCCTGAAGTAAGATTTAAATCTTTGTCACTAGGTCTGCAAAACTATCCCTCTATCCTCAAATTAAGATAATTTTGGTAAACTTCCTTGAGGGGGATTGGAGTGTGGAGATGTCCATAGTACGACTGTATGACTACTCCTATGGGTGATTAAGGTTTAATAGAGAAAGAAGAAATGACAGTTGAAGAATCTGAGGAAATAAAAAGCTTCCTTTCAATGGGAATTTGAAATAAGACGGGGATTGAGGTGGGAACAGAAGACTTTGAGCATGTTTTGTACTGAGGATAATAGAATGATTAAAAAATCCAGAGATGGTAACAATAAGAATTGTTAGGATGGAGTGGCAAGTCCCACATAGGGAAAAGACATTCATAGCTATGAGA
>JAJPUD010015126.1:21975-34175 GCA_023553655.1 Myrmecobius fasciatus
AGACTGGGAGAACACGACATTGAGGTCAGTGAAGGAAATGAACAGTTTATTGACTCAGAAAAGGTCATCCGCCACCCTGGCTACAGCTATTGGACCTTGGATAATGATATCATGCTGATCAAGCTGAAAACTCCTGCCATCCTTAATGATCATGTGAATACCATCTCCCTGCCCATGGCCTGTGCTCCTGCAGGCACCGAGTGCCTTATCTCTGGTTGGGGCAATACTCTGAGCTCTGGTGGTGAGTAGCATTGTCTTGACTCATACTCCTTCTCTTCCAATGGCACCCTAATCTTTAGTCTGCTTCTCTCTTGTTCCCTGTTCTCAAAACACATACTGAATCAATACCATTTCAGGGGAGGTTAGGAACAATTTCTGCAGGTGAACCTCAAAATTTATTCTGGGAAGCATTTCTCTCTCCTCCAGCCACCAACTTACCTCTGGCCCCCAGAAGAAATGAAAAGATTTTCTGGCTCAAGAACTGAGAAACTTTCTTTTCCATTGGGAGCTTAGAAGTTTTCTTGTCTAATTATTTCATTTTATAGATGAGGAAACAGATCCAGAGAAAATGTCATTTACCCATGATTATATAGGTGATAAGTAGCAGGGCCATTGAAACCCTACATTTTGAGTTCTTAACCATGATGCAGAGAACTACTGCCTTGTTTGTCTCAGGACCCTGGAACTGATAAAGTAGTGATAACACAAATACTCCTTTGTCAGGAAAAAAACAAAACAAAACCCTGAATTTATCACCTTGTTAATGAAAACAGTTAGAATAGAAAACTACTGATTTCCTCCTTCTGAGTATCCATTACTCAAGTAAGATACTGCTTAGCTTTGCCTGTTCCCTCCCCTCTTTCCAATGTCCCAGGGTATCTATCTCTGCACCACTGAATCCTAGGGGTCCTAAGATCTCTCCCCACATTGCGCTCTATGTTCTTGTGTCTAGCCCTACCTGAGGCTTTGTTTCATGACTTATGAACTGCCTCACTCATGTCAGGGTACACATTACGGGGGTCATCCTGGCTTCTAAGTTCCTTATTATGACTTTCCCAAATCTGTGCTTCCTACCTGTGTATCCTTAAGGCAAACTGATGAATGAGTTGTGTCTCAGTTTTATTACTTGTAAAGTGATTGAACCTTCTTAAAACTTTATATGACCAGTGAATCCATGAGCACTCAGTTCTCTCTCCAAGGAAGGAAGAAGAAGATGTACTTTATTTACATTTATTTATTTTCATATATTCAGCATATATGTCATAAGTGTCCCTTATGTGCAAAACACTATGCTGGGTGCTATGGGGGACACTTAGGTTTATATTCCAGTCCTTACCCTCCAGGAGCTTATAGTCTAGTTGAGGGACTGAAACAAGCATGTGAATAACTATAGTAGTGGGGAATATATGTCAGCCTGCCATTAAAGAAATATAAAGTAATATAGACGTTTTATTACTGGAAAACCTCCAAACTATTGTCTCCTGTCCAAGCTATGATTTTCTCCCTATCCAGCTCTTAGGGTAATACCCAATTTTTCTTTTCCATCTCCTCCCATGTAATTTATAGTCAACTACCCTGACCTGCTTCAGTGTTTGAATGCTCCTCTTCTGTCTGATGATGACTGCAAGAACTCTTACCCTGGAGAGATCACTAACAACATGGTCTGTGCCGGCTTCCTAGAGGGTGGCAAGGATTCCTGTCAGGTAAAGCTCTGCTTGTCTATTTCCCAGCTTCTTAAACCATGAGTTGTGACCCCATATAGGATGACATAACTGAATGTGGGGATTACAACATTATGATTTATTATCAGTAAATGTCTGATTTTCATACCTATTTTGTATACTTGTATACTCAGAGCAGTGTAAAATTTCTTGGGTGAAAAGGGGTAACAAGTGGAAAGTTTAATAAGTCCTGCTTTTGATGCAGAAGCCAAAGACATCTGTGAGGGAGCAGGACTTCTGAAACCATCTAAGCTTCTGTGAATAAAGAGAAATCTATAATCCTGCTGAAGACTCTACTCTCTAGAGCAGGGGTTCTTCATCTGGGGTCCATGAATCCCCATGAAGGCTATAGAGAGATTTTAGGATCTTCATGAACTTAAATAGAAAAAATAAATCTATTTTTATTTACCTTTTCCTGAAATTAAGTATGTTCTGCACTTCTGAATGTAGGCAACAGCTGTTATTCTGAGAAGGTCCAAAGGTTTCAATAGGTTCCAAAAGGAATCCAGATACAAAATTAAGAACCTCTGCCAAAGAGCAATCCAAATCAGGGGTAACTGTGAACCAACATCTTTAGAAACAGCCATTTTGGGCCTGGAGCTTTGACTCTTACATAATTGAAACTAAGGTTATAAAAAGATAATAAAGGTAGGGAATAGTCCTAAACATCTGGAGAGATGAACTGATATTGGAAGGGAATATTGTGATAGGACTTTGTATACAACTAGTCTGTTGCTGTAGGGCTTATTATAAGGGCTGGACTTCAGCCTTTTCCTTTCTCCCCCTCCTCATTCATTCTTGCTCTCCTTTTCCAGGGTGACTCAGGTGGCCCCGTGGCCTGTAATGGACAGCTCCAGGGTATTGTCTCCTGGGGATATGGCTGTGCTCAGAAAGACAGGCCTGGTGTCTACACCAAGGTCTGCATGTTTGTGGACTGGATCCAGGAAACTATTGCTGCCAATAGCTAAATCCCTGCTTACTCCATCTCTCGTTCTGGATTGTTGATACCATATTAATAAAGTGATATCCTTTTAATGCCTAAGTCTTGTGCTTTGGTGCCTGTGCTCAGTATCCCCAAATCTGTCTCTTTGATCACATAGCTGCTTCTGGGCAGTTACAGCACAAGACAATACTGACGGAGGGCAGTGGTCTTCTCTACTTTCTTGCCTCCAGACTCAGATCAGGGATCTCTTGGGTCCTAAAAGAGTTCTAATATCAATATTGATCCTTGGTAATAAAAAGCAGAGTAATTTTATTCAAGTCAGTTGTAGCAATGAATTTATAAACATGTCAATACTAATCCCTAGGTATTGGGATGTGAGCAGCTAGGTGTTGCTGGGGGTAGAGTGTCAGGCCTGGAGTCAAGAAGATCCTGAGCAAGTCATTTAACCCTGTTTGCCTCAGTTTCCTCATCTGTAAAATAAGCTGAAGAAGGAAATGGTGAACCATTCCAGTATCTTTGTCAAGAAAACCCCAAAAGGAATAATGAAGGATGTGACTGAAACTACTAAATAACAAAAGCTCCTGGGATATTAAGATTTCACAGTCCCTATCAGATATCAGGTAGGAGATAGCCATTTTTGGATTAGTGGGGAAGAACTGCAGAGGATCCGAGAAGCAATCAGATCTCATGCTCTTTCCTATAATGACACCATCTAATAGCTTCTGACTAGCTGTAGTATCGCTTGTTATTTGTGACCTCTGTTATAATTGGGTCTGTATTTCTGGATTTCTCTCTTTGATTGGCTTCCTTTGCTAGCACTGCCCCTCTTCTGTCTCTCCTTTCTTCCCTGCCTACCTAATGCACTTAAATCTGCTTTATTTGAGACATTGCTTCTTTGTTGCTTTGGCCCCAATTTTGTATTTGTCACAAATGAAAGCAACTGGCATAGCTTAGCTCTCTGGTACCCTCTCTGATGTCCTCTGCTGTCTTCATCTTCTTTTATTCCCATTAGTTCCTGTATCGGCTTGGTTATGCCAGGTACCCAGATCCTAAAATAGAGAAATTCTGCTACATTCTCTGAAGATCCCCTCTAACCAAACTTTAGATAAAAAAATAAGGTTAAAGATAAGATACAATATATAATTAGAGCAGCTCCAACCTATACTTGTCAACATTATTGACTGAAAAATGAGAAATGGCTTATTATTGATATTGATTTTGATTAATACCATTTTGTACTTGATTAAAACTATATAAAACAGCTGCCAAAATAAGGAGCCAAAAGAGCTTAGGAAACTGCTATAACCACAAACAATTGGGCTCTTTGTCAGGTGGAGAGATATAGCACATTATAAAAGTTGCTGATCCTGAATGGCATTCCATCACAAGACAGCAAAAAGTAATTGAGGAGAAAATCAATTCTGCAGTGATGCAGATTGATAAGAGATAAATTCAGAGTTTGTCAACTACTGACCCACATATATAATTTCTCAGTTCAAATCAATTTAATCCATTTACTTTTCATCTTTAGAAAATCTTAATAATGTTCAATTCATGAATTAAGGTATCCTTACTTATTTTCTTTTTTTAATTATTTTTTTAGGGGGGTGAGATAATTAGGGTTAAGTGATTTGCTCAGGGTCACATAACTAGGAATTATTAAGTGTCTGAGGTAAAATTTGAACTCAGGTCCTCCTGACTTCAGAGCTGGTGCTCCATCCACTGCACCACCTAGCTGCCCAAATTTAGATGTCCTTAATTACATATAAATATATATATATGTATATATATATCCACACACATCTGTATAAATTCATATATACATGTGTAATACATTTATTTCTTTATTCCAGAGAAGAGGGTTGCACATATAGATCAAACTTAGTAAGATGATCTATGAATCTCTAAGTGTAGCCTTGACTCCAAGGGAGTACTACTAATTTTTTTTTTGATTGGTATATTCAAAATATTCCTAGGATTTGCCTACCTTAGATTTGTATTGTTGAAAAAAATTATTGCTTACTGTTGGCGTCATAAGAAACCAACCTGCCTGCGGTTCCGGGCAGTGCTAGCTTCCTTGAATACTACTCCTATTTGTTCTATTTTATTGTTCAGAGACCAAAATGGGTATCTGGAACTTGATCAGCGATCAAAGCTGATAAGCATCTTGAGCGCACATGTGTTTATGTGTGTGTGCACATGCATGTGTTAATGTGTACTTGTCTATTACCAATTAATCTGCTGTTAACAATGAGACCCATATCTGAACTAAAGCATTCATAGATTAAATGGAGCACACAAATAGACCCCAAATGGAGTAGGTGTCTTAGTGTTCTCTAATGATTTGTTCCTGTCAACAATAACAGTGGAAATACTGTGTTTGAAGACCAACACTCAGTGTCCCATGTATCTTACCAAAAGGTAGACATGCATTTAAGAGGATGAAGTTGGGAAGAAGAACGTGATCTGTGTAGTTTTGGAGCAGTGCTGAGATATCATGGTAAAAATAGAAAGAACCCTAAGTTCAGAATCAAGAATGGTACTTTGTATTCCACCTCTGACACTTGCTAGTCTTGATATTCTGGGCAAGCCATTGAACATTCCTATGCTCAAACTATCACAACTATAAAATAAAGCTATTAATACTACATCATAAGTATCTTATGAAGTTCAAATAAAATAATATGTGTAGAGGGTCTTGCAAATTTTAAAATATTGTGTTATTTTCACTTGTAGTTTCAATGGTGTCCAATTCTTTGTGACTCTATTGGTTTTTTTTGGGGGAGGGCAAAGATACTTGAGTAGTTTGCCACTCTCTTCTCTGGAGAGAATTGCAAATTTTAAAATGTTATATAAATGTCAGCAAATATTCCACACAGGAAAAAAAAGGTAGCAGAAACAGAACACTACTGAAGGCACATTTAGATCGACTTTTATGACATCTCAGAGGAGAGCAGACTAAATTAGCAAAGTCTTAGTATTATTTCCCCCCCAAAAAACCTTAAACAAAAATGATTGAGTCTTTATTTATCCCTCTAGTTATTAGTGCTCCAATTTGTTCCAATTCATTAACATTTATTGCTTTTAAAAAAACATTAATGTCAATAATTTACACACATATTCGGAAGATTCTTAATTAAAATATGACAAAAGAACAAGTTGGCTGTGACTTATGATCTCTACCAAAGGCCATATCTTCATAGTCACAAAACAGATTGTAAAGTTCTAAGAATACACAATTTAGCAGTAATTATTGATTATAAAAGAACAAAAACAACAACAAAAAAATATTTCCCTTAGTATAGTACAACTATACTAAGAGTTAAATACTCTCACTCAACAAGGAGTTTGCCATGCGTCTATTAAGGTCATACAACATTCTTGGTGGTTGTTGACACAGAGATAATTGTTCAGTAACTTTATAACTATAAAGTCAGATATAAAACAGGTAAGCAGGTGCTTTCCAAGGTGTTTGTAATTGTCATATGGAAAATATGAAGCACAGAATACCTATGGAAGAGCTAACTCTTTACCTGATGAGGTCTTCCAGGTGTTCCTAATTTTAGATGACTATAATCACGCCCTGAAACCCACAATACTTTGTCAGTGAGACTTAAGGCACCAACAAAGAGAGATTGGTCTAACAATTCACAGAGGAATAATAGATTTTAGATTTAGAACTAGACCATCTATTCCATTTCCCTAATATTATAATTGAAAAAACTGGGAACTAGGGATGTGATATAGCTTTCCCAAGCTCACACAGATAATACATGTCAAAGCCATGATTCAAATCTAAGTCCTTTTATTCAAAATCAATGCTCTTTTCATGATCGAAAAAGCCAAATGGATGAAAAAGACCTGTTACCCAGGATATGATTTGTAATTTGTCTGTATACATATCCATATACACAGACATACACATATATGAAACACATGTATATGGGGGTATATCTATATATTTCTTTCTGTCTATCTCTCTATTAACCTACTTATCTATCTTTATCTTGGATGGCTTAGTACGGAGACAGGCCAGTAGTGCACTTATTCTGAACCTAGTGATCCTTTCTGCTAGTTAATAGAGTATGGGACAGCCACTTTCTACTAGATCACTATTCAGGGGAAAATCTGCAGCTCTACTGTCTAGTCAGAAATTGGAGCCTGGAACATAGAAAGTCAGTGGGATAATGATCAGAATAATCCTTGAAGTGGTTAGATAAGATCTCCTGGAAGGCTATGGCTCTCTAGCACAAACTACTGCTATTTTTGAGGAATACAGAAACTCCAGATTAAGACAAGTTAGAATGATATAATGTCACAACACTCCTTCCAGAAGTATATAATCCTAAAACAAAGTCGTAATGAAAAACATACAATTAGAATAGCAAACAACAACAACAACAAATTAAAAGTGTATTGTGATACAAAGGATGCCTCCAAAAAAGAAACTTAGGAGAATAGCTCCAAAATACTGAGAAGCAAAATCTTCAAGAAAAACACAGATTGGCTCCCAAATTAACTAGAATTCCTAAAAGAAGTAAAGTAAGGTTTGTTTTATTATTACAATTTAGATGATTGCAGTAGAGAAATAATTGGAAAAGAAATTAGAACATTGGAGAAAAACTTGAGAAGAGAATTAACATATTATTACAAGAGATATAAAATCTCATTCAAACAATAGATTCTTTGAAAATTAAACTGGGTCAAACATAAGTAAATGACTCCATGAGACAGCAAGAAATATTAATACAAAATTAAAAGATTGGAAGAAAATGTGAAGTATTTCATGTAAAAAACAGATCCATGAAAAACAATTTTTAAAATCATATGTTTGTGTAATTAAAATAACAATTTGATATCACACTTCAAAAATCATGAAAGAAATCTGTCCAGCCATATTAAAACAAGGGGGTAAAGTAAAAATGGGGGGATGGAATCTACCAATTACCTCCTAAAAGAAACCTCCAAATGAAAACTCCTAGAAACATTATAGCCAAAATCTGGATTTTTCAGGTTAAAAAAAAATACTTCACACAAGAGTTCAAGTACTGAGGAATCACAATTGGGGTAAATAAGATTTACCCCAGATCAGCAGTGGCCCCTAGAGGGCAGCAGAGAACCTGAAGAGACTAGTTTATGGATCAAGCAAAAGACTGTTCAAGAAAGGCAGACAGACAGAAAGGAAAGAAGGAAGGAAGGAAGAAAAGAGAAGAAAAAAGGAAGGAAGAAGAGAAGAAAAGAAGGAAGGAAAAAAGGAAGGAAGGAAGAAGAGAAGGAAGGAAGGAGAAAAGGAAAGAGGAAAGATAGAAAGGAAAGAAGGAAAGGAAGGGAAGGAGGAAAGAAAAAAAGGAAGGGAGAGATGGAGGAAGGAAATAAAGAAGGAACAAGAAGGCAGCTAGGTGGTGCAGTGGATAGAGCACCAGCCCTGAAGTCAGGAGACCTGAGTTCAAATCTCAGACACTTAACATTCCCTAGCTGTGTGGCCCTGGGCAAGTCACTTAAACCCAATTGCCTCAGCAAAAAAATAAAAAAATAAATAAAATTTAAAAGAAGGAAGAAAAAAAGAAAGAAAAAAGAAAAGGAAGGAAGAAGAAAAGAAAGAAGAAAATAAAGGAAAGAAGAAAGAAAGGAGAGACAATGCTGAAGAGGACCAACAGAATAGAGTAGGAAATGGTCCTTGAAGAGATAGGATCAGCTTCTATTACTTGAACCTGCAATTCAATGAAATTCCCATTCTAGCAGATAATGTAATTGGCTTGATAGGAGAAGTAGAAAGTAGCAATTCTGGAGATGGAAAGAGTCTCCACTTGAAATACATCCTTTAGAAATATGGGTTGCCCTCACTGTTTTTTTCTTTCATGCATGTTTCCTGGACATATATGTTATCCACACATCCAACACTGTGGAAATTTGTGGGAAGTTGTATCCCTATGACTATGTAGGAAATTTTCTTTGGCACTTATATTGTTGTTTAAAGACATATCTTTTGCTATTATTGTCCTTTAAGCACCTAGGTGGCAAAGTGAATTGCATGCTAAAATTAGACTCATTTTCCTGAGTTCCAATCTGGCCTCAGACACTTGCTAGCTGTGTGATACTAGACAAATCATCTAATCCTGTTTGCATCAATTTCCTTATCTGTAAAATAATCTAGAGAAAGAAATGACAGACCCCTCCAGTATCTCTGACAAGAAACTCCCATACAGGGGTCACATGAAGTTTGACAAGATTGAAAATGACTGAGCAACAACAATATGTCTTTGGGGATAGATAGATAGTGTACTAGATAATCCACCAGGCCTGGAGTTAGGAAGATCTGAGTTCAAATTTGAATTCACACACTTAGTAGCTGTGATACTGGCAAATTACTTAACCTCTATTTTCCTCAATTCCTCATCTGCAAAATGAGGACATACTAGAGAAGGAAATGTCAAACTACTTCAGTATCTTTGCCATGTACTTATCTTTAAAGTCATAAACAGTTGAAAATGAAAAACAGCAACAATAAGTACGTCCTTTGGTTAGTCTCATAAAATGGGAAATTAATATGTTTCTTATGCACTATAGTTTTTCCTTAACATTGAAACAGCTTTCATGGTACATAAGATCAAGAAAGATTTAGTTATAAGCATAAGAAGGAGCAAAAGAGGATATTATCCAGGAAATTTGTGATCTACAAAGTAAGTCAACTAGCTGTGTAGGGATAATGAGTCAGAGATAGGGGAGGTCCAGTGCATCTGCTGTATTAGTATCAATGAAATATTATAAGACATAGAGGAAACCTTCTGAGAGTTTTGATAAATCAATGGAGAATTTATGGGGAACATGAATGAGAATTTCACAGTTTAGAAAGCATGCTTGGGTGCTATCTAGAAAACTGGAAGAAATATCTATCAATCATCAAATTGACTTTTAAGTGTCTCTTATGGCAGTTAATAAACACTTATGAAGTACTTACTATATACCAGATACTGTACTGTCCTAAAAATGCTAAAAAAAAAAGTCAAAGATGGTTCCTGATCTCAAGGAGCTCATAGTCTAATGAAGAAGACAACATGCAAAAACCATATACAAACAAGCTACATACAGAACAAATTTGAAATAATCAACAGAGGGAAGATACAAAAATTAACTACTACTAATGAATAGTAAGGAGTTAAATAGTAGTAACTTCTTGCTACTAGAATTAACTCCCTACTGCTAATCAGCAAGGCTTTAAGTAGTGAAAAATAGCAGTTATGTACTAGCAAGAATTAAGGAGTAAGTTGTTGTTGAGTCCAGTCAGACTCTTTGTGATCCCATGTGAGGGTTTTTGGGTAAAGATACTAGAGATGTTTGCCCTTTCCTTCTTCAGATCATTTTATAGAGGAAGAAACTGAGGCAAACATGGTTAAGTGATTTGCCCAGGGTCACACAACTACTAAGGGTCTGAGGCTAGATTTGAACTAAGATTCAATTGACCAAAGACCCTGCACTCTATGCACTATGGTGCCATCTAACTGCCCCATGTATGCATATGCCAAGTATTCTGTGCAACTTATATCCTATGTACTGGGATAAACTAAGATATCTAAGTTCCTACCTCAAAAAGATCACACAGCATTGGGGAAGGGAGCTGAAGCAATAAAGTGTTACCAAGAATAATTGAAACTTCAGCTGGATTGATTTCCAAAATCAAGATGAAGAGGTCTGATGGCATCTTATAATGGCATAGTGCTTTATTATCTGCAAAGAGAGTTCAGTTTCCAAAATCATTTGTCCTCTCTGTAATTCCTTTGTGTCACCATACAATGTATTGGTATTTGTTCAGACCAACCTGTACTTTTAGTAGCTATGGAGCCCCATATACAGAATATACTAGGAAAAGTACTAGCTGATTATTAAACTGGGAAATCAGATCGATATTATATATATTTGCATGGTACCAGTTGAGCTTGGTCCTCAGTCTCCTCTTAGCAACATGATACAATTGTTAACATCTAGCTTCAGTAACAGTAAATGTACAATTAATGGAATAATAAAGTTCTAAGAAAGATTCTATTCCCTTTCAGAACATCAGAGGGATTGGCCCGGAACACAATGTGTCAATGCACTCTCATCTGCTGGACTGAGGTCTGGTAGCAAGTGCTGATGATACTTCCTCAGAATAGAATTAGATTTAAGTAACTACAAGTCAAAAGGATAGATAGTGCCTATTTAGAACACCATCATACTTGCACTGGAAAAACCCCCTCTCTACTCAATTTTAATATTCTTTGAATATATAAATTTATGGTTTTGAGTTTGAATTTGGAGAAGGTAGGGTTCTGTGGTCCTCCTGATTTTCTATTTGTGTGGATGAAATGGTGTTGAATGCATCAAACCTAGAAATGTTACAGAAGCTTCTAAATGAGATCAATAATAGATAAAAATGTTTAGAGTAGCAATGCAGAGTAGAAGAAACAAGTGGATGAAAAAAAGTTTATTATCCAGAAAATATGCAGTTGGATGGATAACCTATAGGTCTCATACATTAGTCTCTGTTTCTTTGACAGAAATCCCAAGTGGATGAAGAATTGGAACTGTTGTTGTTAAGTTATTTTAATTATGTCAAACTCTTCATGACCCCATTTAGGGGTTTTTTAGGTAAAAAAAATACTACAGTGCTTTGCCCTTTACTTCTGTAGCTCATTTTATAGAGGAGGAACTAAAGTAAACAGAGTTAAGTGACTTGCCCAGAATCATACAATTAGTAGGTGAGTTCAAGGCCAGATTTCAACTATTTAAAAAATTGCCTAGTGGATGTCAGATAAAATTAGTCCCAATTAGCCTGAGAGGACAGATTAAAAAAACCGATTGGTAGAAGCTGCAAAGAAAAACAAAACAAAGCAAAACAATCTTTTTTAATATTTAAAGCTACCCCAAGGCAGGGAGTGTATTATCTCAATTTCTTCTTATTTAAGATCTTCCAACAAAGACCGGAAAACCACTTGCTAGTTATCTTGGTGCAGGGGAATCAAAGAACATTTTGTTCAGATTTGGATTGGAGGAGATTGCTTCCTCGATCCCTTCTAGTTTTGACATGCTGATTCATTTCTCGCCATTGAATCATGTCTCCAGCTTTGCTTATTTTTTCCTTTCCCTTCAGGATAATTTTCTTCTGCTTGTTTCCATCTGGCAGATCCTTGTAATCTACACACTTGGCTTAATTTTGCCTATTAAAGACTTCTCTTAGCAGTCTCATTGCAACTTTTATAATTTGTTTCTCACTTAAGTTTAATTAGGAAGGGAGTTTTTACATTTCAAGTTTACAAGAAAAGAGATTTTAAATCCATAGAAACAATCTAAAATGGGATTTTAAAAGAGATTTGTGGGACCGCTAGGTGGCACAGTGGATAGAGCACCAGCCCTGATGTCAGGAGGACCTGAGTTCAAATCTGGTCTCAGCCATTTAACACATTCTGGCTATGTGACCCTGGGCAAATCACGTAATCCCACCTGCCTCAGCAAAGAGAGAGAGAGAGAGAGAGAGAGAGAGAGAGAGAGAGAGAGAGAGA
>JAJPUD010015127.1:0-23143 GCA_023553655.1 Myrmecobius fasciatus
CGGAGCACGATGCGCGCAGCTCGCATCCTGGGGGCCTGGCTGGGGGCGCCGGGTCTGGAAGGCGGGGGCCGCGGGGGCCGCGGGGGCCGGGGGCTTCTCGGCACTCGTGGGGCTGGGGCAGGTGGCTCGGAGCCCTCTGGCTTGGGACTCGCGTGGACCGCCCCGGACACTGTCTGGCTCCTGCTTCCACCGGCGACTGCTGCTCAGTCCTGGGGTTCGAGGTCAGGGTCCCGGGGCAGCTGGCTCCGCTCCGCCTCTGGTGGAGCCCGGCGCCCCGAGCTTTTGTAGGGCCCCGCGCCTCGGACCCGCCCCCAGGACTGACGCCACAGCGAGAGGCAGGCCTGGAATGCAGACTCCCCAATCAGAGACTTCTTCCGCCCCCCCCCCTCCCCGGGCGCAAAAAGCTGACTAGGACAGGAGGACTCGCCCCTCCTGGAAAATCTGGGGGCTGGGAGGACTGCGCGCGCTCATTGGTCCGCGCTGGAGCGGCCTTTGACAGCAGCCAATCGGAGGAGCCCATGGTTTGGGGTAAACAGCCCCTCCCTTCGGTCCCGGTGTGGGTCCCGGAATGGCACGTGAGCGTCCGGCGGGAAGATGGGCGCCGGGGAGGGCTCGGACGCCGTGCGGATCACCGGAGGCCGGGCCGAGGACTCAGGGCCTTCTGTGGGCTCCATCCCATCCCGACCCCGGCCCGGGGCCTCCGCATCCTCGCGGCCCCAGCGGCCCCATTGGCCAATAGGCGCCAGTGGTGTTTGGTTTGCCCCAAACCTGCCCCGGCTCCCAATTGCCACTGACGCCCCGCGCTCAGCATCCCGGCCCGGAGCTCCGGCAGGGTTCGAATCCCCCTCCTCCCTTTCCCTCTTCCCAGCCCATACGGTCGCCCCCCCCCCCCGCCCGGGACTTGCCGCCTCCCTTGATCCCAAATCTTCCATTTCAGCCGTTTTCCCCGACTCTGGGTTCCCATGCTCGTCCCTCCCTCCCCAGTGTGGAGCATGGGGGCAGCCAGCTTTGGGCTCCGCTCCTGTGGGGGGCTCTGCTCCTGTGGGGGGCTCCGCTCCTGTGGGACGCTCCCCGGGATGTGCCGAGCCGCTTTGCTGATGGCCTCGGCCATTTGGGGGTCACCCACTCCTCTCGTGCTTGGCCGGCCACTCTCCTTGGCACTGGCTGGGAAAGCCCCAGAACGGGAGTGAGACCGGGCCTGGAGCCTGCCCAGCTGGGCCAGAGGTGAGGAAATGAGGCTTCTGTGGCACGAGGCTGTTTACCCACTCTGGTGACTGACTGACCTCCGGTGAGGAACAGGGTGGGGGGCTGACTCTGGGCACGAGGATGGCAACTGGGCCTTCCCCCAAGGACGCCTCCGATGCCCTTGAGTGCCCGAGGGTTCTCCTCTTTAGAAGGGTCTTGGGCCCCTGGCCCAGAAGCTTGGAACTGGGCTGACCTCGGAGCTAGCTTTCCAGGCTTGGGGATCGCTGTGGAAAGCATGAGGCCTTTGGAGCCCTGAAGTGCTGAGTTCGAATCCCGGCCTTGACCCTTAGTAGCCGAAGCCGAGAACCTCTGTGCCCCTCAGGCAGTGCTCTGAGTTAGAAACGCTGAGAAGTGTGTGGATGGAGCTGCCAGCCAGTCAGAGGAAATTCCCACACCTGCAAAATGGCTTCCGGCCTTCCCGTGGATGGGTCACTGAGACGGGCGGGGGTTCCCTGAGCTCAGATGGCTCCTAAATGCTCGGGCCCAGCCTGGAGGTCTCCCACCGGTGTCTCCTGTTAACCTTCCCCTGTCTGCTGAGCCGGCTCCCACCCTGCCAGCCACCCGAGCTGGCCCTCAGTCATCCTCGGCTCGCCCACAGCCTCAGGTCTCCTCTCTGGCACATCACTCACGCTCAGGAGGGTGTCCCCATTGAGCTTTCTTCCCCTGCACTCCACCCCACCAATCAGGGCCAGCAGATATCCCCAAGCCAGAGATGGGTACCTCCTCGCTCCCTCTTTTGTGAACTGCCTCTCATCTGCAGGATCAGATAGAGCCTCTGAAGACTAGCATTTGATGCTCTGTGCAATAGCTACTCTCTTCCCATGGGAACTGCCAGTCACTCTCACCACCCTCCCGCAGCTCTGTCTCCTAGCTGTGGCCCCCCACCCTTCTGGTCTGCCTGCTCCCCTCCCCTTCTTGTCTGAGGGCTGGGCTCTCCCTCCCCCTCCCCCTCTGCATCCCCAGGCTCTTTAAAAGTTCAGGGGCTCCAAAGAAATCATAAAAGAAGGAAAGGGCCCCACATGTACAAGAATGTTTGTGGCAGCTCTTTTTGTGGTGGCTAGAAACTGGAAGCTGAAGGGATGCCCATCGATTGGAGAGTGGCTGAATAAATGATGGGATATGAATGTTATGGAATATTATTGCTCTGTAAGAAACGACCAGCAGGACGATTTCAGAGAGGCTTGGAGAGACTTGCATGGACTGATGCTGAGTGAAACGAGCAGAACCTGGAGATCGTTGTACACGGCAACAACAGTACTATATGACGATCAGTTCTAATGGACATGGCTCTCTGCAACAATGAAATGCTTCAAACCAATTACAACTGTGCAGTGAAGAAGGCCATATACACCCAGAGAGAGGGATGTGAAATGTGGACCACAACATAACATTTTCATCTTTCTATTGATGTTTACTTGCATTGTATTTCCTTTACTGGATTATTCTCTCTTATAGATAAGATTTCTCCTGAACAAAAAAATGATGTGTGGCAATAACTATACATATATTTGATTTCTTAAGTATTCTAACATAATTATCATGTAGTGGATATCCTGCCATCTAGGGGAGGGGTGGGGAGTAGGGGGGAAAAATTTGTAACAGAAAGCTTTGTAAGGGTTAATGTTTAGGAATTACCCATACATATGTTTTGCAAATAAAAAGTATTAATAATAAAAAAAAAAGTTCAGGGGCTCAGCTTCTGGGATAAGAAGTCACTATTTGACAAAAACTGCAGGGAAAATTGGAAACTAGTATGGCAGAAACTAGACGTTGACTCACACCTAGTGCCATGTACCAAGATAAGGTCAAAATGGGTTCATGATGTAAACACAGAGGGAGATTCTATGCAAATTAGAAGAACATCGAACAGTTTGCCTCTCAGATCTGGGGAGGAGGAAAGAATTTGTGACCAAAGAACTGGAGTACATTAGTGAACAAAAAATAGATAATTTTGATCATATTAAGTTAAAAAGTTTTTGTACAAACAAAACCCATGCAGACAAGATTAAAAGGGAAGCTATAAATTGGGAAAACATTTTTAAATTTAAGGGTTCTGATAAAGGTCTTATTTCTAAATAGTCAAAAGATATGACAGTTTTCAGATGAAGAAATTGAAACCATTTCTAGTCATAGGAAAAGGTGCTCTGAATCACTATGGATCAGTGGAATGCAAATTAAGATGACTCTGAGGTACCACTACACACCTGTCAGATTGGCTAAAATGACAGGAAAAGTTAATGATGAATGTTGGAGGGGTTGTGGGAGGGCTGGGACACTGATGCATTGTTGGTGGAGCTGTGAACGGATACAGCCATTCTGGAGAACAATTTGGAGCTATGCTCAAAGAGTTATCAAATTGTGCCTACTCTTTGACCCGGCAGTGTTTCTATTGGGCTTATATCCCAAAGAAATCATAAAGGAAGGAAAGGGCCCCACATGTGCAAGAATGTTTGTGGCAGCTCCTTTTGTAGTGGCTAGAAACTGGAAACTGAAGGGATGCCCATCCATTGGAGAGTGGCTGAATATGTTATGCTATATGAATGTTATGGAATATTATTGCTCTGTAAGAAAGGACCAGCAAGGTGATTTCAGAGAGGCCTGGAGGGATTTGCATGAACTGATGCTGAGCGAAATGAGCAGAACCAGGAGATCATTGTACACGGCAACAACAATACTATATGATGATCAATTCTGATGGACATGGCTCCCTGCAACAATGAGATGATTCAGACCACTTCCAATGATCTTGTGATGGAGAGAGCCATGTATACCCAGAGAGAGAACTGAGAGGGGTTCACAACACAGTATTTTCACTCTGTTGTTTGCTTGCGTTTTACTTTCTCATTTTTTTCCTTTTTGATCTGATTTTTCTTGGCAGCAGGACGATAGTATAAATATGTATGCCTGAAAAATAATCCCTACAGAAAAACCACGTTCAGGGGCTCAGGTGTCCCACGGGACATCTTCCCTGGGCTGGGCAATCAGTGCGCTCTCCCTCTTGGCCCGCACATCTCGTGCAGTTACTGTTGTATCTGCTGTGTTTGCTGAGCAGAACCTGAGTTGGGGCAGGAGCTGTCTCTGTTTGGGGCCTTTATCTCCAGCCCTGGCATATTGCCTTGGCCTTCCTAAGTAGTTCCTGAGTTGACGCCTCTTCCCTCCTCTGCCTGAAAGTCCAAATTATTGAACGCAGCCTTTTCCTCCCCCCAAATCTTCTCTTCTCCAGGCTAAACACCCCCCCCAGGTTCTTCATCTCCTCCTTGTGTGATGTGGAATCCAGTCTCCGGATTCTGGGCCTGGTCCCTCACCACTGGACCATCTCTACTTTACTACCCGTTTGAGGATGGGGGCAACCAGAAGGACCAAACCTTCTTCAGGGCTTGGCATTCAAGGCCCTGCACAAGCTAGGCCCAAACAACCTTCCCAGGTCTTTGTGACTTTTCCCCTACACAGACCCTATGCTCCAGCACCCTGAGTCTATGAGCTGGTCCCTAACCACCGACGGGATATCAGAGTGAAGAAATGCAAAGAAGTCTCCAAATCCGTGCATCCCACGGTTTTGTGGAGCTACTTCAGTTCTGCTTTGCTCACAGAGTGCATTGTGTCCTTCGAGGAGACTGAGCCAAGCTGGGCGGTCCCTGTCAGTGTCTCCCCAGCTTCCTCAGAGGGAGCCGCAGAGGGTCCTTGAGGCACTTCTGACCCCTATGTTTCTGTCCGGCTCTGGAGCAACGGGGCCTCCCGTCCGAGCTGCGCTTGTCTCTGCTTGGCGGTTTGGCTCGGGAGAGGACCTCCGAGTCCGGCACCTTGTCTTGCCTGGTGATCTTGAATCTTCCTAGGACGACTCGGATGGAAAGGGCCCCGTTTCCTGGCTTGGAGCAGGGCGCTGCCCAGGTGTCGCAGGGATACAACCATGAGTTTTCTCAGCCCTTTCCAGAGTTAGCGTCGTGGGAACGAGCGCAGTATCTGTGGTCGTGTCAAGGCGCGTGATGGAGCGTGCTCCTGGCTCTCAAGTCCTGGGAAATAGGGGGAGCTCCAAGGGAGCCTGGGTGCCGGTCAGAGCAATGACTGCCCTTTGCCAGAGCAAGACCAGAGTGCCAAGGAGTGTTGTTACGCCAAGCTCTGGGCCCGGCCCGCTTGCTGGGCCTTAGCTCTGGGAAACAGAGAAATATCTTGACAAAACTCAGAGGGGAAGAAACTTGCCCGAGGCCCCAAGTCCCCTCCATCATGAGAATAGGAAGCCGGGTCTCTTGTGCTTCTGTCTCCGTCTTTTCCTGCCGCCTTCAGTTCCACTGGCCCATGAAGTTAATTGGGAGTGCTAATTAATGGTGCAATTGGCACTGGGTGCGGCATTCTGGGATGAGCAGCCAGCAGCTGTATGGCCGATGCCCCACTGCGCCAGCCCCGAGCTCAGCCTGGGCACCCAGGGGCTCCCTGCTAATGAATGTTTGCTGTCAGCTGAGCGGGACTTCGGGAGAAAGCAGTCGCTCAGTGGGAGGCCAGCTCAGGAGCACTGGGAGAAGGAAGTGAGGAAGGAGCCGTCCCCAGGTGCCCAAGCCTGTGAGACTCACAATCACCGATCCTGAGGAGTGAAGGCAAGGGGACCCAACATCTGGACAGAGGAGGAGGAGGCAGAGGAGGCTCATGTGGCTGTGGCTGTGGCTGTTCCAGGGAAGGGGAAGAAAAAGATACTGAAAATACATCTTGGGAGCCAGAAATGAAAGAAACCATGGCTTTATGGACTCTTTAGGAAGTGCTCAACTACCACTGATTAAACATTTACTTCGCTGGAAAATGGGCTGAGGGGGAGGAAGGGGAAGGGATTGGGAAGGGAATAAGCATTTCTATAGGGCCTACAGTGTGCAAGGCACTAGATCACTTCAGTCGCACTCAGCTGTGTCCCCATTTTATGGCTCGGGTCTTTCTGCCTCCACCTCAGAGAACTAAGAGAGACCCACGGCATGAAAGGTCACAGAAAAAGTGTCAAACTGGCAGTGTCAGTGCCTGCAGGAAGGCCAGGCAGCAACAGTGGCCATCCTCAGATTTGCTGTCTAAGAGGTCCCTGGGGAGCAGTTTTAAAAAGTGATGGCACTGAAAGCCAGCTTGCAGAGGGGAGAGAAGAGCAGGAAAGGAGAAGTGGAGGCAGGGAGAGGAAATGAGAAATAACCAATTCCCAACGTGGGACAGAATCGGCTTCCGCGCACAATCCCTGGGCAGTTAGAGCTACTTTAGAGCAAAGGGGAAAACCACTGTCAAATTGAGAGGAAAAATAAAAGAGGACACACGGAGCTGGGCACTGGCTTCAGAGTTAGGGTTAGCCATCAGAAGAACCAGCAGAGGTCCGGCAGCAGAGCACAGGAAGGAGCCATTCCCAGGAACAGCTCTAGCCTGCAATCAAAGGAGTGCCGTGCGCGTGGAATTGGCTGCAACCAAAATCGACTCTGCCCCAGAAGCGAGACTGCTGTAACTCATCAAGATGGTTTTGGTGAAAAGCTAATTCATTGGTTATCGATGGTATCTAGGACGCATCAATGAATTAAATAATATTGTGGCATCAATCACTGGCTATGACACATTGGGAAAAACACATAAGATGGAGGCTGCAGTCTATAGCATTAGAAGAACCCTGCTATACTTTAGGGGTGCCCCTACCTAGAGCCCTGAGGAGAACATAACCAGTCAAGCTCTAGGGACCCAACATGTTAGTTTATGGGTGGAAAGAGTAAATCTTATATCTCATGACAAAAAGATAATGCGGAAAGTACAGTTACAACAGTTCCAAGTTCACCTATTTAAGTTTTTTTACTTTGAAAAATGGAAAATGGATACAAGCTAAGATATAGACTCTAGATATCACCATTTCTTAGATTTGTTTAATTGACATAAAATAGTCCTGACTACAAGGAGGCTGAGTCCAGAAACTGTCAACATTCATTCGTTTAAGAAGCTTTTTTTAAGTATCTTCCACGTGCCCTGTGCAGTGCCAGGATGGGAATACGAAGACAAGTCTCTGTCGCCGAGGCTCTTCTGTTCTCTTTAAAGCTGGCATATTCTTGCTCTCCTGGCCAAGTAGTGACGCGCTGGTCAAAGGCATCACCGAGTGGAGATCCGTGCTCATTTGTGCAGTTATAGACACACGGCAACAACAAGATTATGTGATCATCAGTTGTGATGATCAGTTTTCAACAATGAGGTGATTCAAGGTAAACCCAATAGATTTCCATCCAGAGAGGAAACTACGGAGACAATGTGGGTCAAAGCATAGTATTTTCACTTTTTTGTTGTTGATTTGCTTGTTTTTTCTCCTTTTCATCTGATTTTTTTGCACAGCATGACACACACATGGGAAAATGTTTAGAAGAATCGCACAGGTTTAAACCATATCGGATTGTTTGCTGTCAAGGGGAGGAGGGGGAGGAAGGGAGAAAAACTTGGAACTCAAGGTTTTGCAAGGGCAAATGCTGAAAACTAGCTTTGCATGTTATTTGGAAAATTAAAGAAGCTATTAATGAAGGGGAAAAAGACTTTCCTCTCAGAAGACTCTTCCCAGGCATGACTCACAGTATCCCAGCCCTTGCAGTGTTTATGGCCCCTTTGTCATTTATATCAAGAAAGGGGCAAAACTGGGAGACTGTTATCACAGACGTGTACCGATGGATGACACAGAGGATGCTTGCTCAGCCTGGGACCAACAAGGACAGGCGAGCTTCGCCGGCCCCTGTTTGCTAATCGCTGCTGGTTGCATCAATCCCTCGGAAAACTCCAGAGTCCCCTTCCTCTCAAACGCCTGAGCTCCCACCACTCTTTCCGGTCGCTTGGACCTCTGGGTTAAACATTAAGTGCCTTCCACTTGGGGTCCTCTCTTAAGAAGTAAGGATTTTGAATTATCTGGCCTTCCTGCGGAGCTCTGCATCCAGGTGGTTCCTCCCTCCTGGGCGGTCTGGGGTCCTAAGGCTCCTGAGGTGGGAAGGGTGGAGAGGAAAAGGTCCAGGGACCAAGGGCTGGAAGTTGGGGAGTCACCGCCCGCTGGGCTCAAAAACAAGAGAATTGAGAGCGTCTGAGAGAGGAGCCGTGGGAGCCTCATGTCCTCAAGACTCAAGACTGCCTGAATCTGTGCAACTCAGACAGTGTGGTCCAATGGGAAGAGTCTGGAGTCACGAGTCAAGGGTCAAGGCCTGCTTTTGAGCTTGTTTCTTTCCATCCCACCTAAGGGTGCGTCCAGCTGTGCCACCGGTAAGTCTTGGGGACCCTTGCCTTTACCTCCCGAAAGAGCCTGGTCCTTCCCCATTTCCTAACGCTGGGGCTGGAAGCAGGCCCGGCTCAGCTGCCCAAGAATGTGCCGCTCTGGCTGGGAACACAGTTACTGGCTTTGAACCTGTGGATACCAGGGGGGAGGGGAGAGCGGAGGAGGAAAGTGGGAGCCTAAGGAAGGGAGGACAGAAGAGGAGAGGAAGGGGGAGGGGAAATGCTGCCGGCCAAGTCCCGAGTAAGACACTGGGCTGGCGGGGAGCGGGTCTGAGTTTGAATCCAACCTCAGCTGACCCTCTAGACCGTCGGGCTCCACTTCTGTTAAAAGGAAAGCCCTTGTTCCCCACAATTCTTATGTAGGAAAGAGAAACAGAATGGAGCCCCCCCCCAGAGAAGGACTGGAGGGACTGGAGGAGGGACTGACATGGACCTCGAATCCTGGACCTCCGGCCTGCCCCCTCCCCATTCCGGCAGCGCCCCTTTGTTGGGGGCTCAGACTGTACGGGGCGGGGCCGGGGTCGGGGTCCCCCAAACCGGGGGAGTTTGGGTTTTCTCCCCTTCCGTGGAGCACAGGAAATCCCGGCAAAGGGCGCGGTTCGGGCCTGGGGCGCAGCGGGCGATTGGCCCCTCCCCTTCCTCCCTCGCCCCTTTTCCTCCCTCGCCCCTTTTCCTCCCTCGCCCCTTCCCTCCTTTCCTCCAAAACAAACAAACTCCGTGAGCCCTCGGAGTCCCCAGGCCGCCCGCAGCCTCCCCGCCCAAGGGGGAAGGGTTAGGGCCGAAGCCGAAAAAGTGGGTGAGAGGTCAGGCGGGGCGGCGCGGGCTGCAGAGCGCCTCCCGGGAGGAGGGAGAGTTTAGTGGGTGAAGGGTCACTGCTGCGGAGGAGGACTTTCCAGGAGTCGGGTTACTGAGCCAGGCTGGAGCTGGGATGGCCCGAAGTAGGGGAAAGGTCGCGCCGGGCGCCGCCTCGGATCCCCCCCCATTCCTCCCCCCCCCGCACTGACTTGGCAGCCCCAGTGGAAAAAAAGCTGATGGGGCTGACTGACTCCGAGGCCTTGGCTGGAGGCCCGAGCCTGGGGTCCTTCTCCCCCGGCTCCTGCCCCCCGCTTTGCCGGGACAAACCGGAGGCTAGGAGGGCAAGGGGGAAGGGGTGGGGAGTAGCCAGGGCCGGGGCCACATCGGTTGGCAGGATTGTGGGGAGCCCCGGACCCCGCGGGAGCCAGCCTGGGCTACAGGGCCGAGAGCTGTGCCAAGGCGCCTCCTGGAGGCCCCAGCTCGGGGCCTGTGCCCCATCGGGCTCCGAAGTGGGGATGGGGCCGAGGGGTATGGCCCGTGGGGGGGGCTGACAGGGGGTGGGCCTTCTCTAAGGGAGGAATAAGCCCCATCATTGTAATACTTCCTCTTCAACAGCTGGCTGGAAGCTGCCCTGGCTGCAGGGGGCGCTGCCGAGCGACCGAAGAAAAAGGAGACTTGGGGAGTGAGGGAGATGCCCCCTGGCCCGGAGTGGGGCTTGGAGAAGGAGCTCCCCCCCCACCTGTCCTATGGCCCCTCCTTGGACCCGCCTACTTGTCTTCCGGGGTTCCCCCCCCCCCGAAGAGCCCAAATGGGGTCCTGGAGAGCTGGGCAGGACCACATCCTCGGGCCCCTGCTGCCCAGGAGAACAAGGGCCGGAGGGATGGGAGGTAGAGTCACGATGAAGAGCTGCATGGGGGCCTTCGTCTGCCACGGGCAGCCGGCATCCTCGTGCTGTCCACCTCACTCAATACGGGACATTTATTGGGGGCAGGGGAGGATGGAGCTTTGTGTGCTGCTGGGCACTGTGGGGTAATCATGTACCTGAGTTAGAGGCAGAGGGGAGCGGGCCCTCGGCCCACTTGTCCCCCAGACTGGAGGAAAGCAGAGTCTGAAAGCTTCTGAGGAAGGAAGGGCCTGTCCCTGGGTGAGGGGTATGGGGCGCCTGCCTAGCCCCGAGTGGGAAGCCTTCTGAAGACCCAGAGGGAGAAGATGGGAGGAGCCGGTGGAAGCAGGGAGCCCACGACTCCCTCAATTTCAGGGGAGGATTTTTAGGGGAGGGCAGGGGGAGCCAGGGAGGAGGAACCCCAAGGGCTGCCCGGGGTGAGCATGGGCTGAGGCCGGAAAGCTCCCAGGAAATCGCTCTTTGCTTGTCTCTTCCCTTCCTTAAGGCAGAGGAAGCTAAAACAGGCAGGAAGCAGGACTGCCCCCCCCCACCCCAAGGAGTCACAGGGACCATCGCGCCCACTTTCTCCACAAAGGAGACTGGTCTTTGGGCTGGGAAGAACAGAACAAGGGCGCTCACAAGGGGATGGCTAAAAGATGGCAGGGAGAGAGCATCTAGCTGCCCCGGGTCGTAGCCCAGGTAGACGCTGCCCCGAGAGCTGAAAGAACCAGAAGGCTGACATCTGAACCTCCCTTGGGGGTGGTCCTAAGAGCATGGACTGCAGGAGGACAGCCAGCCTTGGGGCCGAGGAGGTCACACCATCACTGCACTGCCTCATGCTGCTGTTGTGGGAAGGATGGGGCTGCGGGGGCTCTCTGAGAGGCAGGGGTCCCATGGTGGGGAAAGGCACCAGGGACCCCATGGCCGAGGGACATGGAGCTTCTAAGAGAGCATTGTCCAGATGCCTCCCAAGGCAGAGTGCTCCCCTCCCAGCAGGGCGCCCGTCTTCCAAGCAAATGCTCGGGACGCCGCCAGTGACAAACTCCGCAGTTTGGTCACCTGGTCAGCTTGCAGTCTTTATCTGCTCGCATTTTCCTGAGGGATCGTTGAGCTCTTGGTGCGTGGGGAGGCTCAGCAGTGTTCTGGGGTTCCAGCATCATGTCTCACCACCTGTACAGAGTCCTTCCTCCTCCATCCTAGCAGCAAAGACCCCGGCAAGCAGCTTTCTCTCAACACCTCGGTACTGCTCCAGAGGCACAGAAAGGGCCCCTCTGAGGGCACGAATGTGTCCCACCTGGGCAATGCTGTGCCCATCCCAGGCTCTTCAGATCGTCTCTTGTGTCTCTGAGTTTCTCTTTCGCCTCTCTCTCTCTTTCTCTATCTGTCTCTTGTCTCTCTCTCTGTCTCTTTCATCTTTCTTTCTCTTTTGTCTCTGTCTTTCTGTTTCTCTGCCTCTTTTTCTCTCGTCTGTCTTTCTCTCTGTGTGTGTCTCTCATCTCTGTCTCTCTGTTTCTCTTTCTTTCTCTGTCGCTGTCTCTGTTTCTCTTTCTCTTTATCTCTGTTTCTCTCTGCCTCTCTCTTTCTCTATCTCTCTCTTGTCTCTATCTCTGTCTCTGTCTCTGATCTCTCTTTCTTGTCTTTCTGTGTGTTTCTCTCTCATCTGTCTCTCTTTTCTCTCTCTCTGTCTCTGCCTCTCTTTCTCTCCCCCCTCTCTGCCTCTCTCTCTCTCTCTTTGTCTCTCTTTGTCTCTCTCTCTCTGCCTCTCTCTCTGTCTCCCTCTCTTGTCTTTCTGTGTGTCTCTGCCTCTTTCTCTTGTCTGTCTGTCTGTCTCTCTGTGTGTGTCTCTCATCTCTGTCTCTCTGTCTCTCTCTGTCTGTCTCTCTGTCTCTGTCTCTCTGTTTCTCTTTCTCTTGTCTATCTCTGTCTCTCTCTCTTGTCTGTCTTTGTGTGTGTCTCTCTCATCTCTGTCTCTCTGTGTTTCTCTTTCTGTCTCTATGTCTCTCTCTCTCCCCCCCTCTCCCCTCCCCTGTGGGGGTCTGGGTGGTTCTCCAAAAGGCCCATGTCGCTGCTACAACCCCTCCAGGAACGAGGGAGTTTGGGGAAACCGAGACCTTGCTCTCTGAGGCTCCAGATCCCCCCCCCCCCGTGGGCTCCTCCCACAGCCGGAATCCTGGGCACCGACCGAGGAGGCTGCACTCTCCCACCAATGCTCACGAGGTGCATGGGGGCTGGAGGGGCCACACAGAAACCTGGCGGGGGATCCCTCGTGTCTGGGGCACCCCCAGTTCTGGCCCAAAGGCCTGGCTGTGGGTGATCTCCTTAGGGAAGGGCCTGCCCCAAGCATCACCTGGGCCCCCTGGCCTCTCTGGGGCTGTTTCTCCGATACTCTGGCACTTGATCTGCCTGGCTACATCTCCCCTTTGGGGGGCTAGGAGAGAGCTGAGCCCCCGCTCGGTGCCCCCTTCCATTCCCCTCCACTTAGCCAGTGGGGATTTTGCCACTTCCGCATCCGCCTTTGGTGGCAGGGCCTCTGGCAGCCCGGGAAGGGGAGCGGACCCTCCGTCCCCCTTCCCGGCCCTTGCCGTCCTGCTCGCTCCCCCCGCAGAGGAGGCCGAGGGGACGCTGGGAGCCTCCTCGGAGCTGGATCGACCAAAAGCGCTCCCGAGGGCCCGTCCGGCCTCCCCCCGCCCCCAGCACGACCTCTTCCCGCCATCGGGCCCTGAGCGGCCCCTGTGCCCAGCTCTTCCCTAGGCTGGGGGGGTCTCAGGGGCGGGCACGGCTCCCACTCTGCGGCACGCGCACGGGGTCCGGAGCGGGGGATGCTGCTGGGGGCATTGGGAGGGGCTTCCCGCGGGCAGGAGCTGCTGCTGGAGGCCCGATTCCAGGAAAGCTTTGCCCCGCCGCCAGAAATGGGTTCGAGCCTGCAAATTCCTTTGAGACCCTTTGTGACACCGGCCTGTGACCCCAGATTTTTGGGATCCCCTTCCCCACCCCCACAGGACCGGCTCCTCTCTCGTGGGTGTCTGGGGCTCGGCCCGGGAGGGTGACGGGCTCCGAAAGCCCGAACTTCAGCGGCGGGACTTGGCCGAGGTCCCGCTCTCTGGCCTGATTTGGGCCAAGTCCAGACGAGCCATGAACACGCTGTACGGTAAACAAGTGACACCGTGACCGGATTAGGGGTTGTCAGGGGCGGCTCCTGCCAGTTCTGGTCTTCTCCAGGGGGGACCCCCGGGCTCAGGGCTGGGGGGGGCCTGCAGGGGCCCAGACCCAGGAAGGCCCAGGTGCAAGAAGCTCCCGCTCAGCTGCCTGAGGCGTGACCCTGAGCGTGTTACAAAGCATCATGGGTAGGCGGGGGCCACCTGGCTCCCCCCAAGAATGACAGCCAGGATCCAGAGAGAAGGGAGGCGTCTTCCATTCTTGTCTTTTCTAGCGTCCAAGCGGGACTTGGGCCGACGGCGGCAGAGGACGACCGCTGAGAACTCCGGGGGGCCGGAGGGGCCGGAGCCGCCACCGAGGAGCCGCGGGCTAGAATCCGGAGGGACGCTTCCTCTGGCTTGGAGGGTGAGAGCCGGGCGCCGGCTTGCGGCGGGCAGACCAGCTTCTTGGCAGTGTGGCGGGCGCCCGCCTTCCCCTTCCCACGCTCACCAGCCTTCTTGTCCCCTCTGGCCCGGCTCACTCATGACTGGCTTCCTGTTCCCAGCCTCGCTTCTCCTGCCCACTCAGGGCCTGCCTCTGCCCTGGGCCATCTTCCACCCAACTGTCCATGAGGTGCCCTCGAGTGAGCGTTCGATGGCGTCACTCCTCTGACGTCAGAGCCCTCCCCCGGCCAGCCCCGGCCTCTCCTTCCCTCCTTGCCCCCTTGCTGAGCCCCCCAGACGGCCTCCCACCCTCTCAGTGCCCTTACTCTGGCCATCCTCCATCCCCGTCCCTTCCTGCACGCGGCAGCTTCCGTGGGAGGGCTCCCTGCGGCCTCCATGCCGCGCTCTCCTCCCAAACCGCCTCATGCAGGACTCATGGCCTTCGGTGTATTCTGAATGTCTCCATGTGCAACAGCCAACATTTCCACGCTTACCGTGGGCCGCCACCGCGCCGAGCGCGGCACCAGAGCTGTCTCACGTGATCCTCACAACTGCCTCGCAAGGAAAGGGGGAAGAGGATCCTCAGCTTATGGATGAGGACTCTGGGGCGGGCGGAGGCCACTTGCCCGAGCTCCCCTGGCCGGTGAGGACCACGGCCACGTTTGCCCTCACTGTCTGTGGCTCATGCCCGGGGTTCTGTGCCGTCCGGTGCCCCCCAGGCTCACCGGGGGGTGTGATACTCATGTGGTCGGAGCCCTCTCAGCTCAGACGGCCTTCCCCGATACGATGTACGTTCCTGGGGAGGAGAGACTGTCTCTTTGTCCTTTCTGTCTGCATCCCTAGTGTCCGGCACAACGGTCGCAAACAGTAGGGGATTAATACTTCCGCAGGCATGGGCTACTTCCCAGATCTCCATCTCCGGCCTTCATCTCCCCAAACTCTACCTCTTCCTGGAAGGCCACAGGCCAGCAGATGCCCCTTCCCATGATCCCTCTCACTGGGCAGCTCTTGGTGGGTCACCTTGCCCATCAAGGCTTCGGGCTGGACTGCAAGCCGTAGAAGGAGCCGCTGAAATCCCCGGTTCTCTTGTGTATCTTGTGGCGATCAGTAACGTGGAAGCTCCTTGAAGGCAGGCAGTGTGTCCCTGGTGTCTCGGCCCCTCCCCAGGCTGGCAAAGTGCCCGGCTTGTGGGGCTCAGTGTGGAGGTGAAGCCACGGCCCCTGCTGCCCACTCATCCTGGCTTCTGCTCACAGGGTCTCCTTGTGAAGTTTACAAAGGACTTTTTGCGCAAGAACTCGGTCATAAAAATGGTAAGGGTATCACGACCCATTTTTTTATATTTATTTTTTTTAATTAATACTTTTTATTTGCAAAACATATGTATGGGTAATTCTTCAACATTAACCCTTACAGAGCTTTCTGTTACAAATTCCCCCCTCTACTCCCCACCTCTCCCCTAGATGGCAGGAAATCCACTACATGTTAATTATATTAAAATACTTGACAAATCGAATATATGTATACATATTTCCACACTTATCATTGTTGTGCAAGAAAAATCGTATCTACACAAACGATATATCAGATAAAGGAAACACAATGTAAGCAAACATCAATCAAGGAGTATGACAATGTTATGTTGTGGTCCACATTTCACATCCCTCTCTCTGGGTGTATATGGCTTTCTTCACTGAACAATTGGAATTGGTTTGAAGCATTTCATTGTTGAAGAGAGCCACGTCCATCAGAATTGATCATCATATAGTATTGTTGTTGCCGTGTGTAATGATGATCTCCTGGTTCTGCTCATTTCACTCAGCATCAGTTCATGCAAGTCTCTCCAGGCCTCTCTGAAATCATCCTGCTGGTCGTTTCTCACAGAACAATAATATTCCATAACATTCATATACCATCATTTATTCAGCCACTCTCCAATGGATGGGCATCCCTTCAGTTTCCAGTTCCTATTGACTACAAAAAGGGCTGCCACAAACATTCTTGCACATGGGGGTCCCTTTCTCTCCTTTAAGATCTCTTTGGGATATAGGCCCAGTAGAAACACTGCTGGGTCAAAGGGTATGCACAGTTTGATAACTTTTTGAGCATAGCTCCAAATTGCTCTCCAGAATGGTTGGATCCGTTCACAGCATCACCAACAATGCCTCAGTGTCCCAGCCCTCCCACATCCCCTCCAACATTCATCTTTAACTTTTCCTGTCATTTTAGCCAATCTGACAGGTGTATAGTGGTATCTCAGAGTTGTCTTAATTTGCATTTCTCTGACACGACCCCTTTTAGAGATAAGGAAACTGAGGCAAAGGGCACTGCCCAGGGACACTGTCCTAGGAAGGGGCACTGGCTCAGAGCCAGGCTTTCCTGCCAGGGCTTTGTGGCAGAAGCAGGTGAACCCCTGGTGATCTCGTGATGGACACAAGGGGTGGGGGACAAGCCCACCTGGCTCAGGCCAGAATGATAAGTAATGGTTGGATAACCAGCAGTTCATTTCTGATTGGCTTCCCCGTTTTCAAGTTGGGGGGGGGGAATCCAATAATTTATTAAGCATCTACTATGTGCCAGACCCTGGGCTAAGAACTTTCCAAATATCAACTCATTTGGATCCTTATAAATGGGTAGATGCTCTTATTATCACCATTTTACAAATGGGGAAACTGAGGCAGACAGGTGAAGTGATGTGCCCAGGTCACACAACTACGAAGGACCAGAGGCAGGATTTTCCCTCAGGCCTTCCTGCCTCCAGGTCCAGGGCTCTACCCCAGCCTCCATCTTCCTTGTTCTTTCCTGGCAGTCTTAGAACTGTCCTGAGGCTGGAATAGAGACGTGGTGGGGCCCATGACGTTTCTGGGCTTGGTCACTTGGGGACAGTGTGTCCGTCCAGCTCCCCTGGAAGCCTTGGCATGCTTGGGCCCCTGGCTCCGGCCCAGCCTTGGCTGTGGGCACCCGGGGCACGAGACGATGGGTCACAAGATGACGGGCTGGGCTATTTGGGGAACCGTCCCACGTAGTTCTGGCAGATCCAACTTGTGGCCCAATCTTCCAGATGCATCGGGAAAACTGACCCAGACCCCAACTGCCTTGGCCCTCACAGCTCTGGCTCCCTTCTGCCCTTGACCCAGACCAGAGGGGCCAAGGTCACCCAACTGCCAAGGGCGCTGCAAGGTCCAGCCCCCTTCAGGAAACCCCTTGAGGCTGCCAGAGAAACAGAGCTGAAGGTCATTATCACAAGGTTGGGGTGTGGTTCACTAAAGGGGGGTAACGCTCATCCCCATTTCCCAGAGGAGTACAGTGAGGCTCGGAGAAGCCTGGCTCCAAGAAGTGGACTTGGAGCTGAGACTGGATCAGGGCCCTCAGGTCCAGGCCTCGCGCCCCCTCCCCCCCCATCCTGGACTTGGACCCTTCCCACCTGACCCTCCCTCTCCCTGGGTCTCCGTCCTGAGGGGGTTGGGCCAGCTGGCTCCTGAGGCCCTCCCAGGCCCGGCCTGGGCGGGGTTTGCAGACCGTGGCAGAGACCACCCCAAGGGCCCCTGGCCTTCAGCTCCGGGACGATTGCACTTCCTTCCTGGCTGGGACCCAGGACCCTGCCGACTTA
This sequence comes from Myrmecobius fasciatus, assembly GCA_023553655.1. Lineage (NCBI taxonomy): Eukaryota > Metazoa > Chordata > Mammalia > Dasyuromorphia > Myrmecobiidae > Myrmecobius > Myrmecobius fasciatus. The sequence continues at coordinate 17,348 of JAJPUD010015127.1, forward strand.
AGTGGCAAGAAGAGACAGAACCGAGCTGGCCCGGCCAGGGGGGGTCCTGGGAAGCCGGGGGCTGCTCTGGCGTCCCTGGGAGACCCCGAGCCCCGGGGGGAGGGGCAGTGCACAGAGGAGCCACAGAGGGTGGCAGTCCCCGCAGGGGGAGAGTAAAGATTGGGGGGGGGGTCTGCCCTTAGCGGGAGCGCCTCCGGGAACCCTGGAGCGTCGCCCCCAGGTAGCACCCACCAGAGCCTTCACAATGGGAGCCGACAGGCTTCAGCCCCCCCCTCACCCCCCCAGGAACCAGCAGTCCCCAAAGCCCCTGGGGGCCCAGAGCAGATGCGGACTCACAAAGCACTCTGGTGCCCCCCCAGGGCTTGGATGCCCCGGAAGGAGGCCCTTTTTGTACCAACTGCCCGCGGTCCCATCCCTTCTCATGGGCCTGGGCTGCAGGAGCCAGGAGAGGCCAGGTCCGCACCTCCGCCCATCCCGAGGCCGTTCGGGGCCTCCGCCCCTCCCCCCCAGAAGACAGAAGGAGGCCCTGATCCCGCCCCCCCCCCCCCGCCGGGGGCAGTTCTCCATCCCCTTCATCCTCAGCCAGGCCCCGCCGCCCCCATCCCAGCATCCCCAGGATCCAGCAGCCCCAGGGCCAAGGCACCTCGGCAAGAGAGTCCTCCGCAGCGCCGGGAGGCCGGAGCTGGCTAGGGCGCCCCCGCGTGGCCTTTCTTTGGAAGGACGAAAGGGCAGAGTGCCGACATTCAGCCGTGGGGAGCTGAGCCCGGGTCCCCCCAGCTCCGGCATCATCGGGGTCAAAGAGGGGGTACGGTTAGCCAAGGCTGTGGGAGGAGAGCGCAGGCCTTTGGGGGGGACACGCTGTGGGGGAGGCGGAGGAGGGGCGCGTCCCGGGAGGAGGGAGAGCGGGTGCCCCCTGCAAGAGTAGGGGGTCCGGGTGGGATGCCGGGGTCCCGAGTTACGTGGGCAAAATCTTCCCAAGGGGCTGAGCTCCAGGAGGGGGAGCCAGAGACCTCCCCCGAGTCCCGTCCCGGGCTTGTCCTGGTGGGGCTTTGGGCCCCTGGCGCAGGGCTCGCTCCCAGCTCCTCCAGCCCCATGAGGAAGGTGGGAGGCAGGGCTGCATGGCCCCGGGGGAGCCAGCAGCTCCCCCCCCCCCCGGGCAGAGCTAGCAGCCCCCCACCCCCACCCACCCGCGGAGCCAGCAGCCCCCCCCGGGAGTCAGCACCCCGCCCGCGGAGCCAGCAGCCCCCCGGGGCCCCCTCTGAGCCACTTTTCTGCCTTGTTCCCCGTCCTCACTAAGTGACTGAGGTGTTGACAGAAAGCGGGCATTGCATCTGTGTGGGGGAGGGGGACTCTCCTGCAGCTCCCAGCCTCTGATTCCCAAACACTTAGGAAGCGTCTACTGTATACAGAAAGGCCCTGTGGGAGTCCCTGGGTCCGGCCTAGCTATGAGCGCCTTGACCTCCTGGCCAGCACACACATCCTGCCCGCACTGTGGGAAGCTTGGCCAGCTCCAACCCTGGAAGCCTCGCGGAAGCGCTTTCAGCTCTAGCCAACACACCAGCATTTCTTGAGCGCCCACTGTGTTCCCCGCTGGGCCCTGGGAGGGGCTTGGGGATGGGGAGCCGCGCAGACGAGTGAGCAGCCTGCAGAAGCTCCCAGGCCGGCTGGGAGACTCAGCAGGGAGCCCCCCAGGAGCTCTGGGGCGACACTCCGAGGACATCAGCTGGGGGGAGGCACCACTAGAGCCGGGCGTCCGAGGCTGGGCCTTCGGGACCGGCAGAGGCCGAAAAGCAGGGAGGGTCTGCGGACGCAGAGCCCGGACGGGGAAGTTCTGGGAAGTGGGGCCGGAATGGCCGGCTGTGGAGGACATCCCAGCGAAGGCCGTGTTTGTGATCAGAGAAGGAGGTGAACGGGCGGCCCAGGGTCCCTGGAAAAAGGAGCTCTCCGAGCTGGGAGGGTCGCCAGCTGGCAGATGTCTGGGGCTGGACGGGAGCGCCGCCCGGGCTCTCTGCTGCTTCTCTTGTGCATTGGCAGAGAAATGCGCCGCGCAAGTGGGAGCCCAGAGGAGGAGCGGCAGCCGTTGTCGGGAGGGCCCGAGGAGGAGGGAAGAGCCGTTGTCCGGCCCGAGGACTGGGCTCAGAGGAGACGGCTTGGAGAGGAAGCTGGGAGCTAGCAGGTCCTGCAGGTGGGAGCACCTCGGGCACAGGCCTGGGTTCAAATCCTGCCACCTACTATGGGCAGCCCCTTTAGATTCGCCCGGCCCCGCTTCCTCGTTGTCGAGTGATCCCGGGACACACACGAACTTTGGGTGACAGACAGAAGCCAGAGGCCCGGATCTGGGCACCGGGAAAAGAGGGGAGCCAGGGCAGCAAAGGCCCAGGGTCTCTGGCTTTGGGGCCCGCTCTCCCTCCTCAAGGACTCTTCATTCTCCCTGAAAGCATCAGGCTGACAAGAGCGCAGCTTTGGGCCAAGACAGCAAAGTTCCTTCCCCAGGGGTTAGGGCAGGAGTGGGAGCTCGCCCTCTGGCCCTTAGCTTCCTGCCTCGTGGGCCCCTTTCTGCCAAACTGACCCAACAGCTAAAGACCCCAGGGCACCCTGCAGCTTGCATGCCGGCCCCCAGAGACTGGTAGCATCCCCTATGTCCCAGGGTCATGGGGGCTCCCGCCTGAGCCAGCTGTGCAGCAGTTATGGCCTCCCTTGTCTCTTGTCCCACACAGTTAGACACCTGGAAGCCCTTCTGCTCTTCCTGTTACTCGCAGGACTGTGTCCCCTTGGGTGAAGGCCATTGGGCCCCCCCGGAGCCCCCCGAGGCTCAGTCTGGGCAGGAGCTGAGCTGCTAGCAGGAGGAGCCAACCAACGGCTCCTTGGGAAACACTCTGGTAAGAGGAGGAGATCCACCTTGGGATGTAGCAGGCCAGTGGGGGGAGGGCCCGGCCATGCCCGCTTCCCTTCCCCGCTCTGGCCGGGACCGCGCTGGGCTCAGGCCGTTCTGGAGCAATCTCTGACCGGCCGGCCGGACTAAATGCCCCTCCAGGGAGGGCCTCTCTGCTCGGGGAGCCCCATGGGACCCAGAGACCGAAAAAGGACAAAGATGGAGCCTCGGGGACCCCCTCAGTGGGGCCAGGTCCTGAGCAGTGCCCGAGCCACCAGGCTCACTTCTCATCGTGTCCGGGTCTGTTTGGGGCTGCCCCAGCTCTGCCTCCCCCTCCCCCAGTGGGGGCATAAGAAACCTTCAAGTCAGGGCTGGTGGAAGGTGCTGAGAGCTGTGCTTCCTGCGGCAGCGGAGGGGAAAGACGCAGGAGCGTGGTTCTGGCCAAAAGCAGAGCCCTGGGCCAGCCCCAGACATCTCCTAGCCGGGTGACCCCTGGCAAGTCACCAGCTGCCCCCCACAAGTCACCAGCTGCCCCCCGCAAATCACCGGCTGCCCCCCACAAGTCACCAGCTGCCCCCCCGCAAATCACCGGCTGCCCCCTGTAAGTCACCGGCTGCCCCCCCGCAAATCACCAGCTGCCCCCCCCGCAAATCACTGGCTGCCCTCCGCAAATCACTGGCTGCCCCCCCCAAATCACCAGCTGCCCCATTCTCCTCCTCTGGGGGTAGGGCACCGCCACCCAGGGCTGGTGTTAACCCACACAAAGCGCTTTGCCAACCCTATGGCTCTAGCCAAATGTAAAGTGTTGTTGAATGAAGGGACAAAGGTAGAGAAAGCGTTGGTGCCGTGAGCTTCCACGCCACCGGGCAGGCACACAAGTGGCCCACTGCCTCAGACGGTGCCAACAGGAAGCAGCACAAGGATGCTGGCACCGGAAGGCCTGAGAAGCACTTTCCTGATGGGAGCTCATTTTGTCCTGGGCAGCAGCCCTGGGAAGCACATGCTGTCACTACACCCATTTTACAGATGGGACAGTAGGTGTGCCCTTGCTGGGTTTGTGCTCTTTGCTGCTCTGAGGTGGGAGCTTTTCTCTAACAATGAGGGGGTTGGAGCACTTTCCACAAGGATCCCTGGAGCGGGGGTTTCATCCCCTCTCAGGGAGAAAGCAGAGTAGAGCTACACCCAGGAGGATTCTTGGAGTTCTGGCCATCTCTGCCCCAGGTCCCTAAATCTCTGAACCCTGAAGGTGCGTCCCCTCCCGGGCGGCCACTGCTTCTGCCAAGGAAGGGCCTGGCCTCTGCTGTGGGCTGGACGAGACTGCCCTGGTCAGTCCTAGCACAAGCACTTCGTTTCCCCCAGGACTCTACCCATACTTGCTCCTTTCTTGCTAGCCTGGTCACCAGAGCTGGCGTCCACTGTCACTTCCTCCAAAGGAGGATTATCCCCCTTACACTCCTCCCCAATGTGATCTAAGCCTGTGCAAAGCAGTGGAGAGGTCCAGGGGAAAGCGTGCTGGAAGGCTGAGCTCAAGTTCAGGTTCAGGTGCTTCCTTAGTGGGCGATTCTGGGCAAGTCACTTGACCTCTGCTCGCCTCAGTTTGCCCATCTGTAAAATAAGGATTGTAATAGCAGCTCCCTACCAAAGTTGTTATGAAAAAATGAGCTAACGTGTGTAAAGTACGTATGAATGCCAGCTGTTATTGTTATTATTATTATTAGTCAAATAAATGTTCATTTTTTTCTGGCATAAAATCTATATGAGAATGCAATGGGATGCCTATCTATCTACCCATCCATCTCCTTCCACCTGTCCAGCATCTGTCCATCCATCTACCTATCTAGCCATGTATTTATATCCATTTATCATTTATCATCTATCTACCCATCTATTCATCTACCATCTAACCATCCATCTCGTCTATCCAATATCCATCTGTTCATCCATCTTTGTATCTACTTTATATCTATCCATTTGTTCATGTCTATCATCTATCCATCCTTCCATCCATCCATGTATCTCTGTATTTATTCATGTATCTATCTATCTCTCCATCATCCATCCTTCCATCCATCCATGTATCTATGTATGTATCCATCCATCTATCCATCCTTCTCATCTGTCCATCATCCATTCATCCATGTATGGATCCATCTACCTATCATCTACTGAGACAGATTTCAGGTTTATGCCCACTCACTTGAATGGCTCTCCAGTGCTGTGAAGGAGATCCAGCAAAGAGTCTAGGGTGAGGAAGGATCCCATTATTAATGGTAGGTAGGTCCTCCAAAAGGTCCTGTTTGTGGCTGACTTTGGGCTAATTGTTCTGAGTTTCAGACCACTGAAGATCCTCTTAAATAAGATTCTTAAGCACTTGGAAGAGCTTGAGCAAGCCATAAGCAAAGGAAACACTATGATGAAGAATACCCAGACTTAAACATACAACTGCATGGAAAATGAATACATGTCAGGGACAGAAACTATCAATGGGCATGGAAATGGGCTCAGAATAGATCAGGAGAAAGGAAGGAAGCTGGATTGCACTTTGAAAACTTCCTTCAATGACCTTGAGGTTTTCTTTAAAACAAAAAACCCATGAAAAAAAATCAACATTGCTCTTTCTATGGCTGTGAATCATGGAACATTACGGATAGTTGAAGAATCAGAATTACAAGTCGTTGGAAGGACCATGAAAAGATAAATGGGGCCATGAAAGCAGAACTGTGAAATAAACCACTCAGAACAAGCATGACTGGAAAAAGAAACCAGCAAGTCATTCACTTGTCTGGGATGTTGCAGTGGGGACAGCTTTTGTGAACTGGGGAGATTGGACAACCACAGGAGAGGTAGACAGATCTGAACTGAAAAGCTGTCTTAAGACAATTCTAAGCTGGGGAACCCTAAACAAACCTCCATTTCCCTCTCCT
>JAJPUD010015127.1:23543-38545 GCA_023553655.1 Myrmecobius fasciatus
CCTTCTTCCCTCCCTTCCTTCCTTCTTTCTTTCCTTCCTTCCTTCCTCCCTTCCTTCCCTCCACTTCCCTTTCCTTTAAAACACACAAGACCATTCCATATGTTTGCCTTTGCAGTTCTCTCCAACCACAGGAGAAACCCTGGCTGTCTTGAAAAGGGACCTGCTGGGAGTGGGTGGTCACTGATTTGCTGTGTGCCCTGGGCATGGGCAGCGCCTCTCTGTGCCCGTTTCCTGGTTCTTGGTGCAGGAAAGCTCCGGACAAATGCTCCCTTTGCTGCAGTTTTTAGGGCTTTCTCTGACATTTGGCATTTGCTGCAGTTCTGGCCCCAGGCCTCTGGGAGGCTCCACCATCCCACAAATCCCACAAGGTGGCCGCCGCAGCTGGAAGGCGCCGTGGGCTCTGGCTGGCCAAGCTGACTTCTCTGTGCTCCCAGAATTCCCAGCTTTCACCTCCTGATCTGGATGACATCTTTGGCCCTCAGATCGGCTTTTGCGCTGCTTGAGGCCGAGGATTGTCCCGGATGGAGGCAGGTTCCCTAGCCCGGAGTCCCGGCCATTTTAGGGGAGATGAAAACCCAAGCTCCCCATTGCCCTTGGATGAAGTCCAGCCTCTTTGGCTTGGCGTTCAAGGTCTGGCAATCTGGCACAATTACTAAGTGCTTCCACTGAGCCAAGTGCTTTATAACCATTATCCTATCTCCTCACAATTACTCTGGGAGAAAGGTTCTATCATCATCTCCATTTACACTGGAGGAAACTGAAGCAGGCAGCTTAAGTGACTTGCCTAGGGCCACCCAGCTAGTGAGTGTCTGAGGCCAGATTTGGACTTGGGCCTTCCTGCTCCAGACCGGGACTTCCATCCACAGAGTCACCGAGCTGCCCCGTGGACATAACAAGGGAAAAAATCCATTCCCATCACAACGAAAGAAGCAAGGCAAGGACGCCAGCCAGTCTTTTAGCAGAAAGTAAACAAGGGGCCGACCAAAAGGGCCCCCAGATCTCTTTCAGAACAAACAAAACGCCCCAAACCCAAACCTGGGCTACAGATTCGATAGCCAACCACAAACTCTTGCTGTGACCCAGAGGAAGACACTCAAATATAAAGGAAAGGAAACTCAAGTGACACAGATTGTCCTGCACCATCAGAAACCACCAGAGGGAAGAGAAGAAGTTTCAAGGAGCAAAGGAGCTTGAGAGAGAAGCCCAAGGGACGAATGCTGCCCACTCAGGGCCTCCCATTAATGAAAAAGGTCAATGTTCCATGAAAAGCTGCTAGCACTTCTGCAAAGGAAAACAGCCACGAACAATCACTTGTTCCTTAAACTCTCCAGAGAACAGAAACACGAGAAGGGCAAGAATACAGTAGCCAAGGAAGCTGACAACAAAGGCACAGAAGAGAGAAAAGCCATTCCGAGATTTCATCTAAAAGCAGCCGAGGAGACCCTGGTGAAAGCAGAAATCAGATCCAAATGATGCTGGAGAAAGAAGAGACCTGAAACCTTGGGGAGGAAGCCTCACAATCCCATCCCCCTAAGGCAGGTGAATCCGTGGGCAAGCACAAGTGCTATAGGGCACCAGACTGGAGACACCCTTCCAAGGTTATAATCATGACTTGGGGGCCATCTGGTCACAGTTCTGAAGTCACTTAATTCCTTGATGCTTACTCTCTTTTCTATAAAACGGAATAAATATTGTTCCCGAACGCTTTGATAAAACCCAGGGAAACCAGAACATCGCTCTGACCTACTCACCAAAAGCAATCAGAATTATAGCTAGAGCTCCTCTAGCACTTTGGGAGTTGTAAAGAACTTTGCAAACATTTTGTCGTCCCAACAGTCCTGGAAGGCAGCTGCTTGGGTTTTTGGAGCATCTTCCACATGCTCTGTATCTTTATCTCCACTACAGTTCTTCGGTCTTTGTATGTCAGCTTCTCCAGAGCAGGGACTCTCTGCTTCATTCGTCTCCACAGCTTAGTGCAGTATCTGGCACGCAGCAAGCAGCTTCAATGTGCACTGAAGCCCTTCGTGTGGAACAAGGCCTTGGATGCCCATCGGTTGGGGAACGGCTGAATGAGTTATGGTATATGAATGTCATGGAATATTATTGCTCTGTAAGGAACGACCGGCAGGAGGATTTCAGAGAGGTCTGGAGAGACTTGCATGAACTGATGCCGAGTGAAATGAGCAGAACCAGGAGATCAGTGTACACGGCAACAAGATTATGTGATGACCAACTGTGATGGATGGGGCTTTTTTCGACCATGAGGTGATTCAAGGCCAGTTCCAATAGCCTTGTGAGGGAGAGAGCCACGTGCATCCACAAAGAGTGCTGTGGGGACTGAGTGCAGGTGATGACAGAGTAGTTTCACTTTTGGGTTGTTATTTGCTCGCTTTGTTTTCTTTCTGATTTTTTCCTTTTTGATCTGACTTTTCTTGTGCAGCAGGATAGTTGTGGAAATATGTGTAGAGGAATTGTCCGTGTTTTACATACATTGAATTACTCGCTGTTTAGGGGAGGGGATGGGGGGAGGGAGAAAAAATTGGAATACAAGGTTTTGCAAGGGTGAATGATGCAAACTCTCTTTGCTGTATTTGGAAAATAAAAAAGCTATTATTTTTAAAATTGCCTGAGCGACCTCCAGCCCCGCTGTCCACGACCTTTCAAAATCACTAACAGCAATCACATCTGACAGCCCTTTGTCTAAGAATGGGGTTCAACAGGACCTGGTGACTTAATTCATCCAGGGCAGCCAAGTGGTCTCCTCCTGCCTCCTCCCTCGTCTTGGGTACCCGCTCCCTCCCCACCACGGGGAGGACAGAGCTGAGCAGCTCTTCCTTCTCTTACCCGTGAGTGACCTTCATGCTCCATCCCGAGCAGTGGGCTCCTCCCTTCTGGGAATGTTTTCCCACCCACCTCAGAGCTCCCTTTCCTCACCTCCCAAGCTTGCCCCGAGTCCTCGTGCTCCCCGTGCTCCTCCTGCGGGGCCACAGCAGACTCCTCCAGCCTTCAGGATTCAGGAGCCTCCACATTGGCTCCCCAGTGGTGAGCGTGGTCCAGGGAGCACTGGCTCTGCTGTGGATCTCTAACTTTATTGGTGTCCCTGACTGTCCCTGAGCCGGGCTCTGGAGCTTTGCAAGGCAGCTTCCTGCACCATCCGGTCCAGGCCCCCCATCCGAAGCCCAGAGAGAAGTTTGTGGGCCTGTGCTTGGGCCAGCCTGGATAACAGAGAGTGGCGGTGTCACGGGATCCGTGACCAAAGGGCCCTGATGGCCATTCTGCAGCCAGGGCGTCCCTTTTCTCCCAACTTTTCCCCATTCCCCCAGGTACGTTTGCTGCTTAGGGCTCATTGAGGTCCGGGGCCCTCCCTCCATTTTTTTAGGCAAGCCATCTCTCCTTGGATGGGAGGAGGGAGATACAGGGGGCATCTTCCTGAGGGGGGAGGGGGCAGCTGGCACGAGGCATTCCTGCAGTTCTGTAGCAGCAGCGGAAGCTCAGAGATGCCCACAGGCAGGGAGGGGCTCTGATGGGCCTGGCAGCACTCCCAGCTCCTGCTTGGCAGAAGCCTGGGCAGCCTGAGCCCCGGCAACGAGTGCACCTTGAGTGGGCCTTGGCTCCACCAATTCCTGACAATCAGGGCCCTTTGCCATTTGTCTTGTGACTGTTCTTCATCAGTATCTGTTCCCCTCCCTCTTTCCCTGCCACCCCGGGGTCCGTGACTTCCCTGCCTCCCAGGGACCGAAGCACTTAGCCCATTCAACTCACAGGGTGATGGGCGCCCCAGTCTCAAGGAGCCCCAGAATGTGTGGGCAGAGTGCGAAGAAAGGAAAGGGAGCTGAGGACAGAAGAGCCATGCTGGCATGGGAGGACCAGGAGCAGCTGGAGCTTGGGCAGGAGCAGGTGGCAGCCTCGGGAAGGGGGTGGGGCGAGCTGCCACAGCGCCAGGCGGGCTTCTGGGAGGCCTTGGAGGACAGGATTGCAGATAATAATATGGTGCTGCTTGGTTTTTCCTCTGCTAGCTGTCTCTGTCTAAATGGGCCCTTCTAGCTCGGCCCTGTCCAGGTGCTGATTTGTACAGAAGCAATTATCCCCCTCCCCCTCCTCCCACCCGCCCTTTCTCCCTCCTGCTTTCTTTCTTTAGGAAGTTGTTTGCCACCCTCCCTCTGAAGGGGCAGGAGAGTTTTCCCCTCCAGCCAGCAGGTCCTGGGACAACCTATCTTCCCCCTGACCCTGCCCTCTTTGCAGTGAGATCTGCCAGAGCTACTGTTTTCTGATGGGGTGGGGGAGACAAGAGAGACAGAGAAAGACAGAGACAAAGAGACAAAGGGAGAGAGAGACAGAGACATAGAGGGAGAGTGACACAGAGAGAGAAACAAAGAGAAAGGGGAGGGGGAGGGAGAGAGATAGAGACAGAAACAGAGATGAGACCGAGGGAGAAAGAGAGAGACAAAGAGAGAGGGAAGAGAGAGAGTCAGAGAGAGAGACAGAGAGAGGCAAAGAGAGAAGAGAAACACAGAGAGAGTCACAGAGAGAGGAGAGAGACAGAGACAGAGAGAGACAAAGAGAGGAGAGAGACAGAGAGGGGAGGAAGAGAGAGAGAAAGAAAAAGAGACAGAGATAAACAGAGACAAGTCAGAGAGAGACACAGATAAAGAGGGAGAGACAGAGACAGAGAGAAACAGATGAGACACACAGAGACAAACAGAGGCAAGACAGAGACTTGATAAAGAGGGAGAGAGAGACAGAAAGACAAAGGGAGGGAGAATAACACATACAGAGAGACAAAGAGTAAGGGGAGGAGGAGGGAGGAAGGGAGGGAGACAGAGATAGATACACAGAGGGAGAGACAGAGACAGAGAAACAGAGATGAGACAGAGAGAGACAGAGAGAGAGAGAAAAGAAGAAGAGAGACAGAGATACAAGGAGAGAAATTGAGAGAGACAAGAGAGAAATACAAAAGCAGAGAATATAGAGAGAAGCACAGAGAGAAATCCCAAACTCTCCACTCTCAGGGGAACACAAGTGTTATGTTCAAAAGAATCAGAGGTTCACAGGGCCTGGAGTGTCATGCTTGCCTGGAGTTAGGAAAATCTGAATTACTTACTGGCTATATGACTGTGGGCAAGTCACTTAAGCCCTTCAGTTTCCTCATCTATAAAATGGGTATAATAATAGCACCGCCCTTGCAGCGTTGCTAACTATGCCAATTCTTTTTTTTTAAAACATGTTAAAATATATATTAAATCCAATATGTGTAAAACATATTTATATAATTCTCTTGCTGCACAAGAAAAACCAGACCAAAAAAATAAGTAAATGAGTAAGAAAACAAAAAACAACAACAGAAGGAGTGAGAATGCCATCCTGTGCTCCACACTCAGTTCCCACGGTTCTCTCTGGGTGGAGCCGGCTCTCCTCATCACAAGATCATTGGATCTGGCGTCAGTCATCTCATTGTTGGAAAGTCCCATCAGAATTGATCATCATGTAATACTGTTGTTGCTGTGTATGATGATCTCCTGTTTCTGCTCGTTTCACTGAGCATCAGTTCATGGAAGTCCCTCCAGGCCTCTCTGAAATCGTCCTGCTGGTCGTTTCTCACAGAACAATAATATTCCATGACATCCATATGCCATAATTTTATTCAGCCACTCTCCAATTGATGGGCATCCAGTTTCCAGTTTCTAGCCACTACAAAAGGGCTGCCACAGTTTCTCCGCCAATTCTTGAGTGTAAATCTGCTATGACCAACTCATGGCCACCAGGAGTCCTTTCCTTGTCCACGAGTTGCCTGCAATGCCAAGGTTTGGTGGTTCTGGCGTCTCCCAGGCTATGGCCACCTCAACCCCCTGGCCTGTCCTGCGCACGTCATCCCCCTTGCTGGAGCTGTCTCTAGAAGGCCCCATCCCTGTGACCTTCATGCTCTAGAACAGGGACATTTCCTCCTCTGATAATCGGCTTCGATTCACATGTTATTGCCCATTAAGATCATGAAACAGCACTCTATGCCCAGGAATAATAAGCCCTTCCCCTTCAAACCTGGGGCACATTCTCCTCCACACTCAGCCCCAGTGGGCAAAGTGAAACTGGGCAGGTCCTGCACGTGGAGTCCCACGTGGCCATTAATTCTTAAGTTCCTAATTGTTAGCCTGCATCCTGCTCAAAGCACTCTGGGACCACGTTCTAAGAGACCATGAAGCTCCTGGGCTGGATGCCCCATCCCTTCCCTCAGTCCCTGGGGCTGGTCACAAAAATGAATCTGCCTGAGGACAAAGAGTAAGCAGATGGGCTCAGTTCTGAGGTTCCAACTTCCAAGGACACAGCATTTCCCTTTTACATTTGAGAACATTGAGGCCCAGGAGGACTTGGCCCCATTTATGTAAGGTCCTACAAAGGGGAGGAGTGAGCAGGAGCCCCAGGAAAGTTTGTCTGCAGACTACTTGGCAAGCCAGGGCTTCTTGGGAACTTCTGACTTCTGACAGTCTTCCCCCTGACTCCCCTGCTTTTGCGCCTCCCCATCACTTTATGTTTGTCTTTTGAGTTTTCACTGCAGCAGAGGGAAGAAAGCTGCTGCCCCCCTTCCTCTCCTCCCTCCTCCCTCCTCCCTAGGGGCAGCCCCGAGTTTGTGAGCTTTTTTCCTGTGATTTTTGGTAAGTTGATTTCAGCACAATTGATTTCTTTTGTAATTCAGTGGACCTTATTTTATGTATTTAAATGCAGTATTCCAAGAAGGAGCCATGACTCAGGGTGCCCCTTCCCCCCTTTTTCTTCTCTTTTTTTCCATAGCCGGGGGCGGTAATAAGTTTTCCTCGACGATGCTCATACTTGACTATGAATTTTACAAAGTCTCTCCCCCCTCCCCCCCCATTAAGGGAGGGGATGAGAAGTTGCTTTTTGTCCCCTCGTTGGGCTGGCCTTTCTGCTGGGGCTGCAGCAAACTTGAGAGAGACTGGGAGCCAAAGAGCCAACCCTGAGCCCGTGCTCACCGTGAGCAGGTTCTAAGTAAGCCTTGAAGATAAACAAAGTCAGCAGACAGACAGACAGACAGAAGCAAGGCGGAAGGAAATTAAGAGGCGCTGCCTGGGCCATGAGACTGGGGAGAGGGCGCCGGGACTTTATTCTCAGTATGACCTTGGGAAGGAGTGCTCCCCACGGGATGTGAGAATGAGGGTGTGAGCAGGGGTCTGTGAGCAAGGGAGAGAGAGGAGGCAGAAGGGGGGGGGGAAGACTCATGGCTTTCTGGTGTGTCTGCCTCCATTCGAACCCTTCTGCTGAAGAGCAGGATGACCTTTTATTCCTGGCAGGGAAGGTTGGGGGAGAGAGGAAGGCTGCCCCAAGGGGTTGATGAGCCCCCTGCAGGGACTTAACGTAGGTTGCTGTGGATAACTGTGTTGTGGTGCTGTGGATAAAGGCCAAGTCCTTTGAGCTGAACGGGCCTCAGTTTCCCCTTCTGTAAAATGGGGATTTACATTCACTGGCTAGCCTCTCAGGTCCTGTGCAGCCTGGTCAGGGTCAAGGTCAGGGTCAGGGTTAGTGTCGGGATGGGGGAAGGGACTTTCTGGTTGCTCGGGGAGGAGCTCAGAGGCGGGGAGGAGCCGGAGGGGATGGGGCTGGGAGGGTGCCCGACAGTGACACAGCACCAAGGCCGCCGCCAGTCCTCCAGTCCGTCCGCCCGTCAATCCTCGGCTGCGGAGCCGCTGCGCAACAGCCGAGGGCGGATCGAGCAGGATTGTGGCCGCCGCTAGCAGACTCGGGCTCCTCCCTCCTCCCTCCTCCATCCTCTCTCCTCCCTCCTGCCATCACCGCCGCAGCAGCCGTTGCCGGAGCTCGTCCTAGAGGCCGGGGTCCCTAGTCCAGCTGCTGCAGTGCCAGGTAACCAGTCCCCCCTTCCCCCCCACGCCCCTGCCCGAGACCATGACAGAACCGTGACGCGCCCCCTCTGGGCCTAGGGGCAGCCAGACTGGAGGACCAGCGCGAAGGCAGACCCCAGGGATGGGGGATGGGGGGCACCCCCCTTCCCTGTCTCCCCTCTCCGCGGCTCCCGGGAAGAGCCAGCAGGCCCGGGGAGTCCCCGCGCGCCCTCCCCACACATCCCTGGCCCTGAGGGAGAGGGACGCCTCCCACCGAGCCCGAGCTGTCAGGGAGGCCGGGGGATGCGGCAGCGCAAGCGCCCACCCTTGCCACGCCCTGGCCTGGGGCCCGGCCCGGCCAGCCGCTCTCTACCCTTCCTCTCCGTGGGGAGGGGGGGAACACATTTCCTTTTTGATGTTAAAAAAAAAGCCTGGCTTTGGGCAAGGGGTGGGGGGGTGCCCTCTCACTCCGGACCCCGGGCTGCCTTCCGCCTTGCCCCCGAGCTCCACCTGCGCCACCCTCCCCACCCTGCGGGGAGGGTGTCCTAAAGGGGCCAAGCGGAACGATCGCGGGGCTGGCCCTTCCCCCTCCTGACTCAGAGGTGGGGGAGATGACAGAACAGGTGTGAGAATGAATCAGCAGCCCATGGGGGGGCTCAGGTGCAGCGGCGGGGGGGGGGGGGCCTCGGAGTCCTGCAGGGAACACTGGTGGGACAAATAACTCCTTGGGCCTTCCCCCCATCTTGTCTGGCCTTTTCCCAAAAAATAGTGGGGAGTCTTCCCTCCTGTTGCAAGTTACTGCTGTCTCCTCATGGGAACAGGGCCCATTTCCTTGGCAGTCTGAGTGGCTCAAGCTTCCCTGGGTTTTTCTTCTTCCATCCTTGTCCTTGAGCCATTTGCACAGCTGAAGTAGAACCTTAGAAGGAGCTTCTGCCCCCAGAGCAAGCCCCAGGTCAGCTTTGCGGATGGATTTCCCAAGCCATTAGACAGAGTTCTGGCTGGAAAATGGGAAGGGGGAATCCTCTGGTGGTCAGTGCTTGCCTGGGGCCAAATCAGAGAACCTGGGCAGGGAGCTCAGGCTGTTCCCTCACTGTCAACCTGCTCCCTGAAGAGCAAGACAGCTAAGCAGAGGCCATTTCTTTGAAATGGACCCTCTGCCCCTTTGCAGCCTTCTTTATTTCCTTTCCAGGCTGGCTGTGGCCCAAGGCTTTCAGCAGGTCACTGACAGTGCGGCTCAGAAGATGATCCTTGTTGCCAAAGGGAAGAGAGATTTCTGGTGGGACATGGGGGGCTGGTTCAGTGATTGGAGCCATTGGTTTGTTGCCATCACTGCAGGTCTCTAGAGGTCCTCCCTAGGGAGTAATCATGGACCCTGCTCCCTTCAGCATTTTTGTCCATAGTCTCAGTTGGGCTGCTGGTCACATTGGACAGCTCCGAGCTGGACCGTCTTGTATGGAGTAGGTTGGAGAAGCAGACGCAGCCTAGACCAATGGGATGAATCCAAAATGATGTCCTTTAATAAGGGGGAAGTGAACTCTTACATTTGAAGTCAAGTGGCTAGACTTCCATCGGAGCTCTGGGGGGTTGGTGGACCTCAAGATTGAGCAGTAAGGTGGGAGGACAGCCCAAAAACCTGGTGAGGTCTTTGCAGCCTGATTGGATTAGGCCTGGAGTTTGAGCCCAATTCACCACATTTGAGGAAGGTCATGGAACAGCTGGAGATTGTCTAGAGGAGGGAGGACAGAATGGTGAAGGCCTTGATTTGATTCACAATAAATGAGAGCTGGGGAAAGGAACTGAGGATGTTTATCCTAGAGAAAAGAAGATTCTGGGATGGATGGAAGAGTGGGGAGGGGGCTGATCTATGTTCTCTGCTCTGTCTGCCCCAGAGCACAGAACTAACAGCAATCTAAGTGCTATAAGGGAAGCTGTCCAGACAGGGAAGAGAACATCCAAGTGGAGTTTAAGGGGAGGACTAGAGCAGAGCTTCTGCTAAAGGTGTGGATTGGACCAGGAGGGCTCTGAAGTCCCCTAAGTCTGGAAGCCAAAGTCATATGGCTTTTCCCGGATAAAAGGAGACCCTTGATAAAAATGGTCTCTGAAACTGTTCTGAGTTTCTCTGGTTAGAGACTGGAGGAACCCTTAGAAACCTCTGGCTGTACTCTCACTATAGAAATGGAGAAACTGAGGCACAAAGATACTCAGGGTGATCCAGGGAGTTGGCAGCAGAACTTTGAACCCAGGAGTCTTTCCTGGTCACGAGATGGGCTCAGGAGAGAGAAGCCTTTCTTCTCTCCAGGAGTAGATTTTCCCCTAATCTTGTTTCTTGGCACTTGTTTTGTGGGCAGAGATGGGGTTAGACACTGTTTGAAAGGGCTCCCCTTACTCATGTGTCACTTGTGAGCACCTCCATCCCCTATGCCTGATCCTTGTCTCTCAGATCATTGGTACAAATGGATAGTTTGTTGTGGGAAGATTTGTGTAAAATGAAAAAGAATGATCAGAATACAAGAGGCACCGTGATGAAAGCTGGAGAATGGCAGCTGATGAACCTGTGAGTTGTGAATTAGGACAGGAGACAGGAAGTGCCCTTTCTTTCTTTAGTGGAGAAGGGGAGGGACTGGGGGTGTGGACTGGCGCATACTCTGCCATACGTAGTCTCCTGGTTTTGCTGAATTGTTGGTTTTGTTGAATTGAAAGGCTTCTTAGGGTAGGACCACATCTGGAAATGAATGACTGTGGCATAAAAACAAGGAAGAAAGGAAGAAAAGAAGGAGGGAAGGAAGGAAGAAGGAAGCAAGGGAGAAAGAAAGGAAGGAAGGAAGGAAGACAGACTAAATAGCTCTTTGGCCCTTTAGAGTGGCCCCTGAGGAAATATAGGATAAGGCGTCTAGCCCCACTCAAGTTCTTTGAAATTCATTCCTTGGTGCCTGCCAATGTTACTTGAACCCATCGCTGGGGGTGGGACAAGACAACAGAAAATATATCCCATTCTTAGGGGTGTGGGCTGAATGAGAATGACATGGCTCTTCTCTAAAAGAGGAGAAAAGACCCAGGGGTCAGGGTCCTAATCCAGTGTCCCATGTCCAGTCTCACATCACCTGTTTGGATCTCAGTTTATTCATCTGTTTAATGAGGGCACAGCACAGGTCCACCTCATTCTAGCAGTTTGTGGTGCCTGTTGTGGTGAAGATTGTTGTTGTGACAAGTTTAAAGGGTTTTTCATTTTATAAAATTTCAAGGAAGGGATCCCAACAGACTCCTTTCCAGTCAGGCAGTAAGGACTTTTTTTTTTTTTGCAATTATGAAAAATATTTCCATATTAGTCATTTTATATAAGAAGACTCAAATAAAAGGAAAAAAATGAAAGGAGGTACAAAATAACATGTTTCAGTTTGTTTTCAATCACTATCAGTTTTTTCTCTGGAGGCAGATGGTGAGAGCTTTGGGATTGTCTTGGATCATTGTATGGCTGAGAATAATTAAGTCATTCACAATTGTTCATAGAATAATATTGCTGTTACTGTGTACATCTGGTTCTGCTCACTTTACTATGCATCAGCTTACGAAAGGTTTTTAGGTTTTTCTGAAATAATTCTGCTTGTTTTCTTGTAGCACAATAGTAGTCCATTTCATTCATAAAGCATAAAACTTGTTTAGCCATTCCCTAATTGATAGGCATCCCTTTGATTTCTAATTCTTAGTCACCACGAAAAGAACTTCTAGAAATGTTTTTCAAATAAATCAGTCCTTTCCTCTTTGGGGGGATATCTTTGGGATCATAGACCTAGCTAGTATTGCTGAATCAAAGGTAGGCACAGTTTTATAGCCCTTTGAACATAGTTTCAAATTGCTCTCCAGAGTGGTTGGGTCAGTCCACAACTCCATCAGCAATGAATTAGTATTTCAGTTTTCTCACATCCCCTCCAACATCCAACATTTTTCTTTGTTGTCATATTAGTCACTCTGATAAGTGTGAAATGGAATCTCAGAGTTATTTTAATTTATATTTCTTTGATCAATAGTGATTTGGAGCATTTTTTCATATGACTATAAATAGCTTTGATTTTTTTGTCTGAAAACTGACTGTTCATATTCTTTGACCATTCATCAATTTGAAGAATAACTTATATTCTTATAAATTTGACTCAATTCTCTATATATTTGAGAAATGAGAACTTTATTAGAGATATTTATAACCCCCCCCCCAGTTCTCTGCTTTCCTTATAATTTTGGTTGCATTTGTTTTGGTTATGTAAAACCTTTTTAATTTCATATAATCAAAATTATCTATTTCATATTTTGTAATGTTCTCTGTATGTTCTTTGGTCTTAACTTCCCTGATCCACGAATATGATAGAGAAATGATTCCATGCTCTTTTAATTTGCTTTTGATGTTACTCTACATCTTTATATGTAAATCATGTACCCATTTTTACCTTATCTTGATGTGCAGTGTGAGAGGTTGGTCTATATTTAGTTTTTGCCTTGCTGTTTTCCAGTTTTCTCAGTAGTTTTTGTTAAATGAGTTTTTGTTCCAAAAACTTGGTTCTTTGGGTTTATTGTATATTACGTTACTATGATCATTTACTATAATTTGTAATTTGTACTTAACCTTTTCCACTGATTCATCATCCTGTTTCTTAGCCATCAAAGAGTTTTGATGATTGCCACTTTATAACATAGTTTTAGACCTGGTATGGTGGGGACACCTTTCTTTGCATAATTTTTCATGAATTCCCTTGATATTCTTGACCTTTTGTTTTTCCAGAAGAATTTTATTATTACTTTTTCTAGCGCTATGAAATAAATTTTTGATAGTTTGGCATGGCACTGAATAAATACATTAATTTAGGATTGTAATTTTTATTAAATTGGCTCAGCCTACTCATGAGCAATTGATATTTTCCCAATTATTTACATATGACTTTTATTTGTATGAAAAGTGTTTTGTAATTGTGTTCACAGAGTTTCTGAGTTTGTCTTGGCAGGTAGACTACCAAGTATTTTATATTATCTACTGTTATTTTAAGTGGAATTTCTCTATTTCTTGCTGCTGGACTTTGTTGGTCATATGTAGAAATGCTGATGATTTATCTGGTTTATTTTATATCCTGCAACTTTGCTAAAGTTGTTAAGTGTTTCAAGTAGTTTTTTAGTTCGTTCTATAGGGTTCTCTAATTGATTATTCTAATTTCCTCAATTTCTTTTTCTTCTCTTACTGCTAAAGCTAATATTTGTAGCACAAAATTAAATAAGAAATGCAAAGATTGTTTCACCCTGATTTTATTGGGAAAGCTTCTAGCTTATCCTCATTACAGATAATGCTTGCTGATAGTTTTAGGTAGATACTACTTATCATTTTAAGAAAAGTTCGATTTATACCTATGCTTTGTAGTGTTTTTTAAAATGGAAATGGGGGTCTGTATTTTGTCAAAAAGCTTTTTCTGCATCTATTGAGATATCATTTGATTTATGTTGGGTTGCTTACTAATATAGTCAATTATGATGGTTTTTCTAATATAGAGCAACTCTGCATTCCTGGTATAAATCCCATCATGGCAGGATTTTTTTTTTTTTTTTTGCTTTTTCTGAGGCAATTGGGGTTAAGTGACTTGCCTAGGGTCACACAGCTAGGACGTGTCTGAGACCAGATTTGAACTCAGGTCCTCCTGACTTCAGGGCTGGTGCTCTAACCACTGTGCCACCTAGCTGCCCATGGCAGGATTTTTAATGCAAGTACCTGGCTCAGACAAAGCCTGGGTAATCTTGTCCAAAAGGCAACGATTCATGCCTATGTTGGCTCTGTAACATACACTGTCCTATTTTGCTGGCCTCTCTTTGCTTTCTTTCATACACAATAAAATAAGTCTTCAGGAGGACCATATGAACTAGATATCTGCCATAGCATTTCCTTTTCCCCATTTCTTTGGGATGCCCTCGAGCAGTGACTCTTTGATGGCTCTGGTTGAAGACATTTCATTCCCTGAAACTGTCCATTCCTTGGCAACCTTGCATGCTCCCTCCACTTTTGATGGGGATTTTTCTTGAAATGGCTCATTAGCATAGAGAATAAGGATCAAAAAATCAAGCTTTAAAAAATCTCCACTTGACTTTTTCTAATCCTGTAAAATGCTATAGTATTTGTTTTAAAATTGAATTTTATTTTCAGTTTTTAATTAACTCCTTCTCATCTCCACTTGATCCCTACATTGAAAAGATAAATATGAATAGTTAAGGAAAACAAATTCACTAAGTAGCCATGTGCCAAAAAAGAAAGAAAAAGAAAGGAAAAAAGAAAGAAGGAAAGAAAGAAAGAAAGAGAAAGAAAGAAAGAAAGAAAGAAAGAAAGAAAGAAAGAAAGAAAGAAAGAAAGAAAGAAAGAAAGAAAGAAAAAAAGGAAAGAAGGAAGGAAGGAAGGAAGGGAGGGAGGAAGGAAGGAAGGAAGAAAAAAAAAAACATGCTTCAGTCTGCACTCTGACTCCATCAAAGTGGACATAGGTGGGCAGCACTTCATTCTTTGCAATTGAAGTGAATGATTTTTTTTCATTTATCAATTGATTTATTTTCAAAATTCATTCCAGATTACAAAGTAATTTATTTATTTTTATTTTTTTTTACTTTTTAAAGCTTTTTATTTTCACAACATATGCATGGATAATTTTTCAACATTGACCCATGCATATCCTTGTATTTTGGATTTTCCTCTCCTTCCCCTGACCCCCTTTCCTAGATGGTAAGCAATCCAATATATGTTAAATATGTTAAAATATATGTTAAATCCAGTATGTGTAAACATATTTATATAATTCTCTGGCTTCACAAAAAAATCAAATAAAAAAGGAAAGAAAATGAGTAAGAAAACAAAGTGCAAGTGAATAACATCAAATAAAGTGAGAATGCTATGTTGTGATCCACATTCAGTTCCCACAGAACTCTCTCTGAGTGTAGAGATGGGTCTCTTCATCACAAGATCATTGGAGCTGGCATCAATCATCTCATTACTGGAAAAAATCACATTCATAAGAATTGATCATCATATAGTCTTGTTGTTGCCGTATATAATGATCTCCTGGTTCTGCTCACTTCACTCAGCATCAGTTCATGCAAGTCTCTCCAGGCCTCTCTAAAATCATCCTGCTGGTCATTTCTCAC
>JAJPUD010015128.1:0-38540 GCA_023553655.1 Myrmecobius fasciatus
AGGCCAGGTTTCTGTCCTTCCATGCTGGGATGATGCCCCTAAATCCCATGGTGTCCATGGCACCATTGGCTCTAGGGACCTTACAAATGATACTGACTTAGAAAGAGCGTGGGCTGTTTTAATGGGGCTGCCTTTTCTAGGACCAGCACACAGCCCGGGTGCTGTCATTGCAGCCACCTGCCAGCCCCCGTGTCCTGCAAGCCTGCTGTGCCCCAGTGATTAACCCTTGTATAATGGAGGAATCTGGGATTTAGTAGAGGAGGTTTCAAAGCCTAGAAAGGCTGAGGGTGAGGGAATGTGCTGCTTGTCTCTGCTACGTCCTGTCAGGCAAGACCTCTGAGAGAGGAGAGGGGAGGAGCTGGACAGATCGGATCTGCTCACAGGACGGTGAAAAGAGCCATATTTCTGCAGCGCTTTTCTGTGACTGAGGGGAAAGAGCTATAACAGGGTCCCTGTCCCCATTTGATATCTGAGGAAATGGAGCTCTCAGCACTTAACAATGGCAGGGCTGGGCTGTGGCCTGGGACTCAGGACCCTGATGCAGGCTTCTGGCCCTTCATGCTGCTGCTTTGGTCAGCTGGGAGCCTGCAGGCCTGCCCAAGCCTCAGTGCCCGCACCTGGCTGCCTCGTGGCCCCAGAGGCATTACCCAGGCAGACTCGGCTCGGGGGCACGTTCCTCTACACCCAGGGCCTCGTCCAAAAGGTTCTTGGATGCATTTCCCTTTGGACCAGTCTCAAGCTGTACCTGGTCCCTCTAGGGATTTTATTAACAAGTCATAATTACCAGGAGCAGCCCACATTTATAAGTGCTTTCTATTGACAAAGTGCTCTTTCTATAACAAGACTGTTGGGATCTGCATCATTGGAGGGAACTTCCAAATTGATGACATCACCAACCCATTAGAATAGTTTCTGTAAGAGCCACTGAGTTAGACAGATTGGGGATGTGAGAAAACTAAGGTCCAGCAAGCTAAACTCAAAGAGCTGGTCTATAGCAAATCCAAGCCTGCAGAAGAATTGTCACAAAGGAGTCATCACTGCCGGGGGCATGGATCCTCTGCCCAGTGACCTGTCATCCTTCTCGAGCCTCTATACCTGCTCCCCAGGCCTGCTGTGGGCTCTGCTCTGATGCTGCCTCATGGCCATTGGCCATGGTGCATCCAAGGTGCCGGCACGCTCTCTCTCCTTCCCAGGATCCAACTTCTGGATCCCAGGTTTTAGTTATTGGGTGTTTGTAAGCAGTGCTGCCTTGGGCAGCCAGACAGGGAGCTTGCTCAGGGTCATCCTGGTCCTGGTGTTCCATTTCTCCCTCCCTCTCCTGGGGCATATGCCAGAGAGAGAGACCAAAAAAGTCCATTGACCTGAGCATCCTCAGAGGTCACACATCTTCTCTTCCCCACCCCCCTTGCTAATGGGCCCTGTCTGCCTTTTCTTTTCCTGAACTTGACCAAGAGTCTTTTGACATTGAAACTGTAACTTTGCTATGTCTGGCTCTTTTCTATGGGCCAGGCAAATTTAGGCAGTCCTGGACTGGCATTGATGTTGGCTGTTGAGATTGAAACGCTCCAACTTGTGTTTGTTTGGCTCTGTTTCCCACAGGCCAAGAGAAATGAGGAGAATCTTTTCCTTGCCCCCTCAGGAGAACGCAGTAGAACATGCTTTTGCCTTTGCTCATCGGGCAGACTTCACTGTTTGAGCTGCCCAGTATTAGTCTTGTTGCAATCCTGCTGAAGTAGATAGGGTTTGGGTTCTCTCTCATTCTCTGAAACCAGTCCAACAGAATCATAAAGTTCACTCCCCATCCTGGGGATTCCTGATAAGGCCATGGGTGAACCCAAAGGATGGCTCTAACAATGGGCTTTAAGACCCTGTTACATGTAGGTGGCCCAAATAGGGGAGCTCTGAACTCCTCTTCACTCACACAAAGGCACGAGCTTCCCCTGCATCAGTTCATAAGGCCTGCCCTTTCCCCTCTTCATCCCCTGCCATCTGCCATTGACTATCTAACATCTCCACCAAAATACAGGAAGGGCCCTCATGGAAGCCTCCCTGATCCTCGTACCTAGTCAGTGGTTTGCTCTAGAATCCTTTTTGAAAACTGAAAGATTTACCACCCACTGGGTAGGTGCATGTAACTTAAGCAGTTTCATTGAAAGGAGAGGTTTGGCCAAGGACTGTCTAGACGGTACCTTAATATCCATCATATTTTCCACTGAGCCATGGGATGACTTCTAGAGGAACAGTGGTTCTCCCTCTGGTTTTTCTAGACTGATCTTGATGTCTTTAGAGCATCCTCATCTGGATGATATTTCCCTATTCTAAGCCTTGTGACTCCTTCAGATAGACACAATCGTGGGAGATGTGGGCTTTAAGTGGGCCACTTTTCTCTTTCCATTTGTTTGCTGATTGTGTTCTTTCCTGACATCTACTTCTCACCTGGAAGGGACTTTCCCATTGGAAATCTTTGTATAGTATGCTGGTCAGCCTGCTGGGAATGGTGGTGTGTCCATTCATTGTCATACCTTTGGGCAAGAAGCTCAGGGAAACTCTCTTGGTCTTAGACCTTAGGACATTAGAGTTGGATGGTAGCTTAGAGCTCACCTAATCCAACTCCCATTTTCCAAATGAGAAAACTGGCCTGAGAGGGGGATTGATTTGCCCAGGATCACTCACTGGGTTAGTGGCAGATTGAGGGCTAGAAAGAACTTACTTTTCCTTCTTACTCCAAGGATTATAAGCCCCCGGTAGAAATGAGGATAGGGGTTATTTTAGCAGAAAGCCTGGTCTATCTACTTGACTTACAATCCTCAGACCTAGAGGCACTCCCTGCTGTAAGATTTCAGCCTGATTTCTCTTGGGACTGTTCTTTTGCAGTAAACAAACTGACTTCTTGTCCCAATTCACACAACCTCATGATTCTGATTTACTCTGAGGGTAAAGTGTGAGGGTCAAGAACCTCCTTCTTGACCCCTTACCTTTGCCTCCACCTTCATGGCAAAAGGTGAATAAACATCAGGGCAGAGATGGGAATTTCTGTTGAGCCTTTTTTTCCTAGGGAAGAGCTCCATTCAACCAGGGCCCAAACTCCCAGCATCAGACCTCCCTGGTGCTGAAGCCAGTGCTTCCTAGCAGCTTGCTGCCATTCTCCCCAGCCTTCTATGCTCAGTCTTTTTGCTGAGCCTGTTTAATTTTGCACTGGGGAGAGGAAAGTTGAAAAGAAAAGTTGTCCAGCCCTAGTTGCCTCTTGTGGGGTAAGTTGGGATGGATTTGTATCATAGAAGTGGCTGGGTCAAACTTTGTTGGGGGGGGTGAGTCCTTATCTTTAGGGTTAAAGACAGAAATCAGGTTGTAATCAGGAGGTGAGCGAGCCTTTCTTCCCATCCCCTGCCCATTTGGCATTCCTAATGGCTTCCTCTTTCTTAACCCCTTTGTGATCTGATCTGATCTGCTTCGTCTTGTTTCCAGACATGGCTCTAGCCTATCCATCCCAACCTCACTCATGATGGATTTGGTTCAGTTCTGCTGATAGCTAAGAACATTGTACCAGCTACTGGATCAAGTACAGACTAGCCAATTCACAGACCTGGCATCCACTTCCTGTGCCCTGTAGGTCCGTTGGGCTATTTAACAATGTATATCAGGCCCCTGCTGGGTTCTTTGGACCAAATTCAGGGTAAGCTTGGAAACCCAATCCTTTCAGGGTTTTGGGGAAACTTAACAAACAAGCATTGCCATATCTTGGACTAAGGGTAGATAAACATCAGTGTGCTATGACTGACTGACTATGCTGTAGCCGAATGAAAGGAAGGAGATTTGAACCAATTCAGTCACTCACCACCTTTATTAGGGCCTCCTTTAAAATGAGCTTTGGGCTGACAAGAACAGAGGCGGTCACAGCCCTGCCCTGAAGCCACTGCATGCTCTTGGACTGTCCTGTGTTCTGAGACCCAAAACTCAGTGGAAATAATTCATTTCACAGTCTCTCATTCCCTATAATGTACCCAGTGGCCACGAGTGGGTTTCTCCTGCTTTACCCCTTCCTCTTATCCCCTCTTTGTGGAGACATGCCATCTTTCTAAAGAAACCCATCCTAAAGACAGGACAAAAAGATGGCCAGAATGGCTGCTCCCTCCAAGTTGAGCCAATCAGTGAGCTTTCTTACTTTCTCATACAGTCACAAAAGCTCAGAGTTGAAGTTGACATTCAGTGCCAACCATCCCTGGCTGAGCAGTACTGTGTTCCCTGTGGTGTCCCTACAACTGTTTCTCCCTTCTCCAGGTGAAGCCCTGGAAAATCATCCCAATTGGGATTGAGATGGAAGGCTGCAAGCAAAGTTACACTGGGTTAATATATTGGTAAATTGTAAGCCATTATTAGCCATTATGATCCTGGAACTGGGTGAAAAAGAAGAAAAGTTTCTTGAAATCCTAAGATTTTTAGAGCTGTAAGCTACCTCATACATCTTTCAGTCCATCTTTTTTTCTTCTTACCAGTCAGCATATTAAGGCTTAGAGAGAGAACAAGGACTTGTCTAAGGTCCTATTCCCAGTAAGTGGTAGAAGCAAGATTTGGACCCAGATCTTTGCTTGTTAAATTTGATTCTCTTTCCTAGAGCATTCAGCTGCAGCTTGGGCTGCACAGCCCTGTACACATCTGAGTCAAGCTTGAGGAGTGTCATCCTAAAGGCCCCCAGTGACTTCTCTCGGAAGGGCCTTCACCCAGGCCTTTCCAGCAGCACCCCGTCCCAGTACTGCCTGCCTGAGAGATCCAGCTAGAATTCCAATCAGCTGTCTGGGTTATGAATTCCTGGGTCTCCCGTATAATTGTCTGAACCACTGCCATTCACCCCCTGCCCACCCAGAGAGCACCTGGCTCCCGCCTCCCCGGCTCAGCTTGGGCCTGCTCGGAGGGCTAGGAGGAGAGGTGTTCTTCCCAAACCCCAGGTCTCCAAGCATGGTATGGGTGCCCTCCAACAGGCTTCACTTATTGGGAGACAGATTTCCTTTCTCTTGTTTTAATAACTCTGTAAAGGCAGGTGTTCTGTGAGCTTGACATCAATTCCCTCTTACAAAGAGCTGTTGGAAGAGACCTTCATGGACGATTCTGGCTGACACATAGGAGTGTGTGTGTGTGTGTGTGTGTGTGTGTGTGTGCGCGTGCGCACACACACATGCAGCCTAGAGGGAAGAATTCTGGAAGAAAGTTTGCTGTATGTTTTCCTAGCCTTTGTTTGCTAAAATGACTTCATGGTCTTTAACTATGTGCTTGTATCCTGTATCTTTGTATCTTTGCAATGTGGCCACACAGTGTCATTCTGTTCCTGAATTATATGTTTATTCTTGCTAGGCGGGTGATAGTTTCTAAAATTTTTATTTCTATTATGATCATTGAAGGAAAAATTCTTATGTTGTGATTGGATTTCAGTCATTTTAACTGGAAATTTGTTGGAGTCCACTAAAGAAGGGAAGTAACAGGAAATCAGAGTCCAGCACCAGATGAAATAGAGCTTTGTAACCATCAAAGCTTTCTCATACTGGAAGAGACTGACTGCCTTGGGAAGTAGTGAGCTCCCCAAGACTGGAGTTCCTCAAGTTTGTCAAGGATTTTGAACAGGGAGTTCCTCAAGCCTCAGGCTCTAGATCTAGGATTCAGTGATGTCAGAAGCCATGATAGTATCTCCCCTTTCAGGCTTCTAGACCCATTCTCTAGAACTCCCATCATAATGCAGAGGACATGAGCAGGAAGAGCTGTTTCGGTTCATCGTTTGAGGGGTAGTCCTTGGGTTGAAAGGGATAGGCTGGTAGCCAGCGTTTGAATGATGAGTTTTCTGTAAAGTCAGAAATTATGGCGATGGCACAGTTCCTCCTGAGTGGCTGAGCTCAGCTGTCACCTCATTGTTCATCTGTTTCTGTCCTTGAAGTGTCATTTTGAGATGTAGAAGGTGGGTTAAGGAGCATGTAGGCTTTCCTTTCTGGAGGTTCCGGGGAGTTGGGCTGTTCTCCCAGGAGCGTGTGCTGGGCACCCTCGAGGGCTGAGCTGACTTCCTGAGCCAGTGTTCTGACCCTTAGCAGGCAGTTCCCAGAGCATCAACCTGGTCCAAAGGCCCTTTGTGGCCTTGCCAGGGTTGGCCATGAGGTTAGGGCCTGTGGGAGAGCCACTAGCTCAAGATGGGCCTGGCCCACCTCTGCAGAAAGGATGGCTAGTCTTGCTCTGTGCCCCGGGGAAGAATGTTGCTAGGAGAACGTGACTCTCTCCACACTAGCAGTCGTAGCATTCTCCTAGCTGTAGTTTTAGTGGAGAACCAACCCTTCCCCAGCAGGCTAGAAGCTCCTTGAGGGACGTTTTGTTTGTCTTTTGTCTTGGCCCTCATCAGGCCGGCAGTTTGAGTCCTGTTGGTTAGGTGGCTGACCCCGCCTCGGAGCAGAGCCGCTCTGGGTGGCTTCGGCGGCCTGCCGTCTTGTCAGTGGCCCGCCAGGTGTGGGGGATCTCACGACAGCAGGACTCTTTTTTATCTGCAGCACTCTTCTGTCCTGGGCAGCGTCTTTGGGGACTCCTTTTATGATCAGCAGATGACCGCAAGGCAGGCTAATGCCCTGTCCCATCAGGTGAGCCCTGTATGCTTCCTGCTCGGAATGGCCACTTTCTGCTTTCCTCCACGGCTGTGGCCACCAGACCTGGACCACAAGGCCTGATCCCAACCTCCAGGCTGCCAGCTCTCACGTTTGTTTCCCTTAGGAGAGTTGTCACGTGAAACAGAAGCTTTAACAGCCTGAAAAAAGGACCTTTGAAATCCCCTAATCTAACAGGGGGCCCTTGGAGGCCTGGTGACTTAAAGTCACAAGTGACAAACACAATAGCAGAATCATTCTGGGAACCCAGTTCTCCTGAATCCCAGGCCATGTCATCCTAGGCAATATGGAGGCTCTTCTCAGCAGCCACGAGGTTGGGGTTAAGGGGAGGTGGAATTAAAGGACTGTGGACTGTCTTCTCATTTATTAAGTGGCCTTGGGCCTCCAAGATGCATCTGCTTGAGATCTGTGCTCCTAGGAATGTTTGCTCTCCTTGGGCCTCAGAAAGGATCGTTCTCAGTGGCCTGTAAGGTCCCTCCACTTCCTGATGTCAGAGTTGGCCTGCTGGACCTTAGGAGGGTCAGGGAGATGGCAAGGAGGTGCTCTGACTCAGAATCCAAGGACCTGGGTTCAAGTGCTGGCTCTGTCATGTTCTAGCTTTGTGATTGTGGCTGAGTCATTTAACCCAAGGTGAGCGAGTTCTAGTTCCTTATCTGCAAAGTGAACCTGGATCCCTGCTCACTTCAGAGCTGAACTGTGAAGGGCCAAGTGGGGCACTGTCTGAGAGAGCTCTGTAAATGATGAGGGTGAGAGGTTTCCTGGACAATGGGCACCACGTGGGTAGTTTTTGTTTCCCTCCCTCGGGCAGCTGGCACCCACATCTGCGCCTTGTCCTCCAGAGATTGAGAGAACTCAGGAAAGGAGATGGATCCGAATCCTCTCCCAGAGGGCACTGGGGCCAAGCTGATGGGCACGTCTGCCTTCTCCTTCTTGACATGAGTCAAGAGATGCCAGAGAATGGTGCCCTGAGGCAGTGCCTTTCCTGCCCTTTCCTTCTCTGGAAAAAGCATAGCACACTCTGCTAGGGTTTGCAGTTCTTTAAAAACACCAGCAGAACCCATCATCATCATTCATTCATTCATTCATTAAACAAGCATTTAATCCACTTGAATTGGATGGAAAAAGACAGGGGTAAAAAAGAGCCTAGAAACCAGTTAGAGCATGTACTGGCTTGTCCTCTGGGGGAAAATTGTGCGCACAGTGTGAGCTGGACATGGCGGCGAGATTCTCTGGCCTGATGTGGTTGGGGTAATGCTTGCTTTGTGCTTTGATCTTCAGCTGGAACAGTTTAATATGATTGAAAACGCTATCAGCTCTAACAGCCTGTACAGCCCCTGCTCCACACTTAACTACTCCCAGGCTGCCATGATGGGACTGACGGGGAGTCACAGCAGCCTTCAAGATTCACAGCAGCTAAATTACTCAAGCCACGGAAACATCCCCAACATCATCCTTACAGGTAAGCTTCTCCTTCTCCCTGAGGCCAGACTGCCACAGCTTTCCTTCTGGGCCATCCCTAGTCACCTTCAGCACCGTCCTCTGCCACCCCATCCACACTACCCCTTCTCCCACCACCATCCCCTCCCCCCAGCAGCCCCATCCCTCCCACTGACCATCATCACCTGTTACCAGCATCAGTCACTGTCATCATCCCTGCTGTTTCTTAAGCAGTCAAACTACAGTGTAATACTCTGCTGGTTGTATTTTTGATGAAGAGCAAACTTGTACTTGATGAAGTAGCAAACCTGTTATTTCTTCCCAGTAGAAAATAAGCTCCTTGAGGGACTTTGGTTTTTGTCTGTTTTTCTCTAACACCTAATGCAATGCTGTGTACCTAGCTGGCATTTAATGAATGTTTGGTGAATTGGGCTGAAATGAATGTTTCCTTAAGATGAGGAATATGCAGATATATCTACAGAAATGCATATATACTTCAGTATTGTTACTTATGTGCACATTTTCTTTCTGTCTATCTGTCTGTCTATGTATCTGTCTATCTATTGGCATAGGAATGAATTGTGCTGGCGGTTCTTTCTGTCTGTCTGTCTATATCTATCAGGCTATCTGTTTGTCCATTTATATATCTATCAGCATAGGAATGAATTGTGCTGGTGGTTCTTTCTATCTGTCTGTCTTTTGGTCTGCCTATATATATCTGTCTGTATTATCTAATGGCATAGGAATGAGTTGTGCTAGCAGTTCTTTCTATCTGTCTCCATCTATCTATTTATCTATCTACCTATTGGCATAGGAATCAATTGTGTTGGGGGAATCTGTCTGTCTTTCCATCTATCTGCTGGTCTATCTATCTGTCTATCTATTGGCATAAGAATGAGTTATATTGGGGGTTCTATCTATCTGTCGATCTGTCTATTGGTCTGTCCATCTATCTGTCGGTCTGTCTAATTATCTTTCTGTTGACATAAGAATGAGTTGTATTGGGGGCTGGGCTTGAAATTGGGTTTTGTATCAATATGGCTGAAACTTCTTGGAGAAAGTGGCATATGTGGCACCCTTTAAAGACTGGGTGACTTGGGCCTGCATTCCTAGTGTGGAGGAGCAGTGACCTGGGCTGGCCCCCCTTTTGTGGCAGCGGCCTTCTCTGCCCAGAGACCAGATTCCCTGGATTTTCATTTTGAAGAAAAGCCTGGGAATTGGTATCTGGTAAGTGTTTTATAGATGGAGAACCCGAGGCCCACCGAGACTTGCCCAGAGCTTGCCCCTGCATGCCAGACCCTGTAGCAGGTCTTCGGATTCCCAGGCCAGGGCTTCTTATGTGTCTACATCTCCCCCCAGAGCATGGGCAGTACTGGAGTGAGCACCATCCTAACTGGTTCCTGGGTAGCCATTTAGAGAACCATTGAGCCAAATGTGGGCAGATAGTGCTCGTGGTGTAAATGTGACCCCCAAAGCAGCAGGCGCTGACAGCGAACGCCCCTGCCTTGTGCCGGGGGTTGATTTTAGAGAGGCAAGAGTGGAGCTTCCCTTGACTCGCTTAATTCTACTATGTGGAGACATGTTTTATCTTAAGGGAAGTGGCTCGGGTAGTCAGCACCTCACGAGTGCTTTGGGAAAAGGCTCCTTCGTGGCCGGGACCCGGCTGTCTCACAGGGAGCAGCCACCTCAGCCCCGCACTGGCTCCCACCAGCTTCTGAGCCCTGACCTTTCCGGTGTCCTCTCCTGGGTCTCACTCACAAAGGCAGCTCCAGGCACGCGTCTTGGCCTTCACCCTCAACCTCCCCCAGAGCTGGAGGTCTGCCTCCTGTGGGTGACAACTGCACCTTCCCCTCAGGCCCAGAGCAGCGCCCTGTGGGAAGTCCATGCGGGAGCCGGTCTCTCTGGGATCTCCCCTGGCTGGGATGTCTCCTTTGCAGTGGGGAAGCTAACCCTGCTTTTGTGTCTCCTCTCCCATTCCAGTGACAGGGGAGTCCCCGCCCAGCTTATCAAAAGAACTGACCAGCACTTTGGCCGGAGTCGGCGACGTGAGCTTTGATTCTGATTCCCAGTTCCCCCTGGACGAACTCAAGATTGACCCTTTAACGCTTGATGGACTTCACATGCTCAATGATCCTGACATGGTCCTCACTGACCCCGCCACAGAGGACACTTTCCGAATGGACCGGCTGTAGGGCACTCGAGCCGAGGAGCGTGCCACCTTCCTGGCGCCCAGCCGAACTGAGTGCAGCCACGGGTCAGTGGGGTCCGATTCCATGGTTCCTGAGAGCAGCCACTCTGCCCCATTCAATCGAGTAAAGCTTGTCTTTCTAAGCTTGCAGTGCTGCCACCTCCTCATCCCCTCACCCCCAGCCTCACCCCCTGGTGCCATCTTGGACCCTCTGGTTCAGTCTACTCGTTGCCATTTGAATGAGTTTGGATCCTGCATCCGCCTTCCCACCCAAGTCCCAGCGTGAGGTTGTGAATTTGTTCTTGCACTAGGAGGGGGGTACACGTGCCCACCACCGTGAAGCAGCGTGCCCGCCGCCTGAGCAGTCTCCCTCTGTAAGATACCAAAACCATTGGCCGGGGTCCTTGTGCTCCTCAAGTTGCCATTTACGCTGTCCTCCCTTTCTTCCCTCCCTCCCTCCCTCCTCCCCCTCCGCCTCCAGTCTCCGAGTCTCTGGGCTATGACTCTGGGCCCCTCCGCAAG
This sequence comes from Myrmecobius fasciatus, assembly GCA_023553655.1. NCBI lineage: Eukaryota > Metazoa > Chordata > Mammalia > Dasyuromorphia > Myrmecobiidae > Myrmecobius > Myrmecobius fasciatus. The sequence continues at coordinate 10,777 of JAJPUD010015128.1, forward strand.
CCCCCGAGGTGGAGAGAGCAGAGCTCCGGGGCTTCTGACTCCCCGACTGCTTGGTTCCAGCCGCTTCCTAGTGTCATGGCGCTTTCCCCATGTGGGTATGCCTTGTGCGTTTTCTGATTTGTTTCCTCACTGGTTCAGCCCTCACTGCCTTTTCTCAAGCCGTTGGCAGAACGGTGTTCTGAGACCCGGGGAGCTAGCAGCTAGAGCAGGCACCATCCGAGAGGGCTTTGCTGGATGGTCGCTTCCCTCCCCCAAAAAGAGAGAGAGAGAAAAAGAGAGAGAGAGGGCATAAAAAAGCAAACATAAACACTATTTTGAGAGATTTCTTTTTATATTTCTGAGCACACGAAAAGTACTATAATTCATTACCTGGTGAAAATGAAGGAGAGAATGGAAGATTTAAAGCAGCTAGAATGACTTCTGTGGCCAAGTTGGACAGACTTATTTGCTTTCCTTTTCCTCGTTACTCTTCCCCATCCCCCCCACCTCATCCCCATGCTCATCCCCTTCCCCATCCCCCACCCTGCCAAGCCTTTCCAGTCCTACCCTGGTGGCACAAATCCTGGGCAGGAATGGAAGGATCTCCTTCTTGGGAGGAGTCCAAGGAAAGGTGGGGCATCTTTGACCTGTTTTTTTTATTATTGTTCATTACCTGTTATGTGTTTTCAGTTAACTTTACATACTGTTATTTAAGGAATTTGTGATTTTTTTTTCTGTTTTTGTTTTGTTTTGTATTTAAGTATTTGGATAGTCGAGACGTAACCGAACTCCATGGAGCCATTGATGCCCTGTATGATGTCTGTACAGTGCATCCACTTGTGTTTTGATTCCCAGAATGATCTGCATAATAGTCTATATTTTTAAACCAACTGGAATTTTAAACAACTCTCAACCAGAAACAGTCACATCAACATCTGAGTCTAAATAAAGAATGTTACCTTTCTGATGTCTCCAAATAAGTGATCGGCCCTGCCAAATTCTCCTTGTCTCTAACTCCAGAAGGTGGTGAGGTAGTCAGGGCCTGAACAGGCTGGGCTTCTGTTGACCTCCTCGGTCCTGCCCCCTGGGCACATGATGTCACAGTTGATAGCCGGGGGAAGTCCCACAGTGGAACCACTTGAAGAACTTCCCATAGACTCATAGATCCCCCGGATGCAGGGGACCTTAGAGACCATATGGCCCAGAGGTTCTCAGCTTTTTTGTGTCCTTGACCCCTTTGGCAGTAAGTCTGATAAAGCCTGTGGAGTCTTTCTCAGAATCATGTTCTTAAATCCATAAAATATGAGGCAATTTAAAGGAAACCAATTATATTGAAGTGCAATGAGCAAAGAATTAAAAAAAAAAAGTTCATGAATCCCAGGTTCAAACCCTTCATCTAGTCCATCTCCTGTTTTTACATAGAAGGAAACTGACACCTGCAGGGGCAAGGACTTGCCAGGGTCCTGCTGAAAGTCATGATCACGACTCCTGCTTGTGGCTCAGTTGCTCTTCCCATTTCATTCCCTGACTCCCAAAAGTTCCTGTTTGAAACTTCCATGTATTCTTAGACTCGGGGCTTGCCAGACCAGACAGATGACCGGGGGGGGGTAGGGGGAGGAGATTATGAAACTCTTGAGAATTTGAGGTTTGGTTTGATTTTTAAGTGTTTACCAAGGCTCCCCAAACCCTCCATGTCCTGAGAAATTTATGGGTTTTTTCATTCAGCAGTCTGCCATGATGGGATTGACAAATTATGACCCTTCCCCTGGCCCCCCAATTTTGTCATTTGAATTGTATTATTTTCAGCTAGTTGGTAGTAAATGCTCATGAAAAGAATGCCTAGAGGGCAGCTCATTCCGGTATGATTTTTGTCAAATGTGTACCACTGCCCCAAAAATAAAACAAAAAAAGCCTTTTAACTTGATCACATCAGAGTTAATTTTGTGTTTCCTCCTCCCTGCCCCTCCTCCCCATACTTCTGACCAGAATTCCATAGGAGTGGTCACTGGCAAACTCTTCTCCTTCAGGGGGTGTTTCCCTGCCTATCTTGGTTTGAAATGAGCTGGGGGAGTGAAGGAGGCAACCTTTTGGGGAGTCCAAGAAGGCCATGAGTTATAGCTCGATTTCTGTGTGCTTCAAGAAATCCAGGGGAGGCCGAGCTCCTTAACCATACCTCCATCCACACTGGCCGTAACCACCTTCCTCCTTCATGCTTCTGGGCTCTTTTCTAACCATTTGCACTAAGGTGACATGAAGGGGATCATTTTGTTCTTAGAATAGGAACTTCTGAAACATAATTTTTTTTTCCTCTAGAGAGTGGGGAGAGCTCTCCGTCTCCTCCATTTAAGGCTCGAGAAAATCTTGCCCACTTCTAACTACCATGCTCCTGCCATCTGCTTGTTTTCCTCTGCTAATGCTGTGTTTATTTTTTCTTTTCTCTACTTTTACCTCCCCTACCCCTCCTCCTACCCCCCCATGATCATTTCCATTGGAAGAGGCATACACCCATAAGAGCTTGAGTTAACTTTCATAAAGACGATCCCAGTCCTTTCCTTCAGAACAGCCAAAGGTATTGTGCAAATTTTCTGTGCTTCCTGCAAGTTTTGTTGCTCCCTGATAATTTGTTCATTGACTCGGTGTCCCCACCCAGTCGGGCCAGCCAAACCTTGTGCACGAAAATGCTTGTTTGTGAGACGTTATTTTTTTTAACCACTGTCTCTTAATGAAGCATCCAGTTTGGAAAGTATTTGTTCAGTTCACTAACCAGATTGTGTGGTGGGTAGTTTTTTACAGGTACATGATGTTGCTAAATGCTACCTTGGAGAATGTGGTCTTTTTTTTTTTTTAAAAAAACAAAAACAAAAAAACAAAGACAAAACTACATGTACATAAAGAGAGTTTGTTTATTATTAGAATTGTAAGTAGAACTTTAAAAAAAAATGGCCTTAATAAAATAACCCATCTGGATGCAATTCTCAGACAAGGCATTGGGGACCATCTAATTTAGCCAATATCTATCTGTTTCTCTGTCTCTCTCTCTTTCCCTCTCTGTTTCTCTCTGGTCTCTTTCTGGAGGTGTGTGATGTGGAAGGGGATGACAGGCACAGACAGGGGTTCCTTCTCTCCAGCCCCAAAGAGAGAGGCGGTCTGGCTACTTGTATTAACCCTTTGAGAAACTGAATGTCCCACTGGGCACCATCTTGCTAACACTGAAGAAAGGAGATTTTGCTGCCAGGATATTCCATATCTTGCCCACTGAGCACCCCTCCACCCCTGGGATAATGGGTGAGACCTGCTGAATGGTTTGATAAAATGGTTTATTTTTCTTTTTGTCACTTTTGGATTAAAAAAAACCTCTTTGGAAAATGTTTAGTTTGGGGGTAGTTTTGAACCCTTTCCTCACCTGGGCGCCTAAGTGTCCAGGTATATGGGGAGGGTCAGAGAAAGGAGCAGCAGCACCAGGGACTAGCATGGAAGTTAAGGAAAGGGCTTCGATTTTTGGCTGCCAAAGAAATTAAAGCTGCTGGGCCACTGCTCCCAGCCTGAGGCAGGAAACTGGAGCCTCAGCCACCAAGGAGGGAATTACTCGAGTGGAGAAAATGAAACCGTTTGCTTTTGACTTGGGTGCCGAGGACATTTGAATGACATTCATTCTCTCAGTCTCAAAGGGTTAATTCCCACACCGTTGCCTGCCAATGGATTTCTAGTTGTTTTTTTTCTAACATTCTCCCAGGAAAGACTGTTGTTGTGTTTGACAACTTTTTTTGCAAAAAAGCAACCAACCAATGGAAACTGCACTCTCATCCTGTAGAAAATACTGTGACTACAAAGAGACCCTGTAGATTTTTGCTATTTATTACTGTCTAGGAACCTGGGGTGGGAGGGGGTGTTGTTTTGCATCATGTATATAGTACTGATGTCTGCATTCTCTGTAAACCTGGATCGACACCGGCTGACTTTTGTGCTGCCTGCATGAGGCCTGCATGGGACTGGAGGCGGCAGCAGGACACATGTGTCTCAGGGCTGCGCCCGCATGTCAATAAGCTCATGACCAATGTCCTGTGCTGCTGCTCAAAACCTTTTCCTGGACAGAGAACTCCTGTGAAAAAGAGCTTTTTGGGAACTCCTCCTGGAGAGAGAGTGGATACTACTGTGGCTCCTGTATTTTCGAGCCATAGCAGCCCAGAACATCCAAGGTGGCAGAGCTGGCAGGGCTCTAGGAATACAGTGTCAGAGCTGGGAGGGCCCTTAGAACCCAGGAGGCCAGAACTGGGAGGGCCCTTAGAACTCAGGAAGTCAGAGCTGGGAAAACCCTTAGAACCCAGGAGGTCAGAGCTGAGAGGGGCCGTAGAACCCAGAATGGCAGAGCTGGGAGGACCCTTAGAACACGGGGTGTCAGTGCTAGGAGGAATTTCTAATTTCAAATTAGCAAAGGACCTTAGCGATCTAGTGATTCGATTCTGGTTCAACTTTCCTTATTTAATTGAGGCCCACAGGAGGGGATTGCTTACCCAGGTCAAACATCTTCATTAGTGGCAGAGCCAGAACAACCACTCGAGGCCTGTTTTTCTCCACCTCCCCTGCTAGAAGTTTTTAAATGTTTTTCTTAAGGGAAATCAACAAAACCAATAACCCAAATTCCCCACCCCCTGCTCCCTATAGCCATCAGAAGTCAAGGGCACGTACATGACCCAGCTCCTCCCGTGGGGCCATGATGGCTAACTAGGTGCTGAGAAGCCTTCGCTTTGCAAGGTTCCAGGGCAAACACTGGCCCCCCATCGCTGTCTGGCCTGTCTCTGTAGCAGAGCTCTCCTAGAAAGACAGGATCATGAAATAATCGTGGCATTTGGGAAGCCCCATCTGTCACTCTCCATTGGCCCTGGGCCATGTGGTACACAGTAGAAATAAAGCTGACAAGCACTGCCCCCTTCTCCCTCTCGCCCCCTCCTCATCAGGCTTTGGGTTTCCAGCATCTTTGTGGCTTGTCTGCCTGCTGGATTCCATATTTTCTAGAGATCCTAAATGCCTGTGGGGACACTCTTGGGCCACTGATGTATTCCCTTAAAAAGAGCCAACCCCTCCCCCCAAATAAACAGTTTCTTCATCCTTTTTATTGCTTGTGTTATAGTAGGGACTTGAGCAACTCTGGGAAGGCGAGGGGAAGGTTGGCGGAACATTCCCTGAAGAGCATTGAACTCTTCAACTCATCTTTGCTAATGAACCCACAAATCCCCGACCCCAACATTTCTGTTCCCCATTTTCCGAGTGCTGCTCATTAAGGACACAGATGTTTGTTTTTCTAGCGCCCTGTGCTGTAGGGAACACAGAGATGACTGACTAAGGTGTCTTTCCCTCAGGGAGCCGAGAAGCCAATGGGAGGATTGTTATGTAGACTGAGCCAGCCCCTTCCTTCCTGTGGATCTGCTTTTTGTACTTGCACAGGATTGAGGAAGGCAGCCAGGTCAGGGAGGTGTGGGGGACGTTGGGGGGCAGTATTTCATGAAGTGCTCGGGCAGGCTGGACGCGGTGGAAGGTTAGCCGGACAGCCCCCCTCACGGGGAGGACATGGCAGAGGTTATCCGCAGAGATCTGTGAGGTTGAGAACAGTGGAGATCAAGCACTGTCTGCAGAAACTGTGTGTGTGTGGGGGGGGGTGACGACCGGAGGTTGGATGGTAGGTGTCCACATTGACACAGACATCAGTGAGTTTGGATTCGGAGGAGCTGAGTTCAAATCCTGTGAGTTTAGGCGGATGGTTTGCTTTCTCTGGGTCTAAGGGTCTTCTGTAAAGAGAACCGGATCACCTGGTCAGGAAGATCCTTTCTGGCTTTGTCTTGTGATACAGCTGTCACCTCACTGGAACAGGCAGGAAATAAGCAGCCTCCTTGAGCCCCGAGTAAGAGGCTCCCACACCTTGGACCTGGGAGGTAGGGCTAGAAGGGAGAGTTCTGGGTAGATGTGCAGCTCGCGTGCAATAACGGCCCCGGCTCCCCGGCACTTTCCCCACAGCAGCCTGTGTGGTGGGCCCAAGCCATTGGCAGCCACCTCCATTTAGGATCAGTGGGAGCCGGGCTTCGGACTTAGGTCTCCAAGTCTGGTCACGAAGTGTAGCATGCCGGTGTTGGCTAGGACAGGCCTGAGTCCGTCCTAAGTGGCCCCTCCACTGGGGCCATTGCAAGGAAACCAATTCTCCCAAAAGTAGATTTATAAACCCCTGGTGAAGCAGCCCTGCACCACAGACTCCCTAGGGTCCCCCCATGCTCGAATCCTGTGATCTGGGCGTCCTTGCCAAGCTGAGGGCGAGGGGCAGAGAAGCTGGCTTTGGAGTCAGGACTTCTGCCACTTGACATCCATGTGGCCATTGACAGTCTCTGGGTCTCGGTCTCCTCACCTATACATGAGGCCCTTGCAGATCCAAACACAACTTCCCTTCCTGCTGCACTCACCAACCTCAGTCGGACCAGTTCTTAGGGTTCATCTTGAGCTCCGTCTCCAAGAGCACAGAGACAGGGCTGCCCGGGCTTTTGTGCCAGCCTCACCCTCCATTCCTCTGGAGAAAAAATCCAGGAGCTGGGTGACTCAGGTCCGGCTGGGGAGGGGAAAGGGTGAGAGAAACTCTTGTTTCCTTTCCTTTTCCGGGGCAGCCGACACAGGCTGCTGGGGCCCACGTGGTAGCTCTGGGAGCAGAGGTTCTGCTGCTTCCTAATTGGGTTCCTCATGGGTTAAATAGGATGTTGGACTATTGATCCCTAAAAAGGCCTTTTTGTCCCTAAATCCTGTGAATCACATTTCCCCTCCTATCGGCCAAACGTCCCCAGTACCGTCTGCAGAATTATCCTTGCAAAAAAGATGCACCACTCCCCTTCCCCCACTCACTCTTGCCTAAGGGGTCATTTTTACTGAGGTCTACCTTGACCCCCAGAACTCAGCCTGTTGACTGGGACAGCCCCCTGCCATCTGCCTGAACATTGATTTCTTCCAGGGAGGCAGCGTCCTTTGACAGCAGTGGGTGCTGTCAGGCCTACCTTCCTTGAGCTCCGGGGAGCCCCTTTGGCACCCACCCATGGGCTCCTTTGGTCCTGAATAGTCCAGGCTTCTTCCCCCACCGGGAAACGCCACTTGGCCCTTAGAGCTGCAAAGGCACTGGCCATCCCTCATCCTCCCCATCCCGAAAGGGAAGCCAAGTGGAGGGACCAGGAACAGCTCTGTCCCTCCCTGAAGCTCCCTCTTCTGGCATCTCTCATGCCTTACGTCCTGCCCCTGTTGCTGCAGGAAGCACTGGCATCCTGACTGACAGCCCCTCTTCCCCACCCTCCCCTTGGCTTACTTGCTGGGACCAGCTCAGTCCTTTGCCCCTTTCACTCTTCTGGCAAAGGTAGGATGCATGCTACGTCTGGGTCTCTGGCTGCCACCTCCCAAGCTTCTTCCCGCTTCGGTGAAGGGGCAGGAAGCCTGGAGGATGCGGCTCAGGACCAGAAGACCAGGCAGCAGGGAGGGCCTGCCCGCTTGGGGTGCAGGCCCAGCTCATGGGAGCCAAGGGTTCGGAGCTGGCCAATGTTAGGGAGGGTCTCAACCACAGCCCTCGGGTGCTGAGGCTCGGGGACAGAAGGTCACTTGCTCAATGTCCTTCAGACCGTAAATCTGGAACCTCGGGGTTCCTTCCTTCCCCTTGTCCTGGCCTCTTCTCTGGCTCCATTGGGATTACTCGAGCTTCCTGCCTTAGCGGGCCTGGCTCAGCAGGTGGGAATTGGCATTTCCCCAGGGACTGGCCCACCACTGCCTTGTGAGCTGCCCAGGTGAGCCAAGAGGCTCGCCACATTCTACCATCCTCTTGCGCAGGGGACGTCTCCAAGTGCCCTCTTGCCCTGAGATCTCAGCACCCCGGCTTGCCCTGCTGTCAGCATCCACACCGGGCGAGCTGGGCTTCCTGCCCGTCGATGCCCCTGCCGAAGGGATCTCTCAGCCCTGCCATCCACCTAGTGGCAGCTCCTAGAACTTCAGTCCTAGCCTGAAGGGGACCACTTCCTCCAGGCCTGGTGGTGACGACCCAAATGCGTTCACTGATTCAATAGCCGGACCCTCGGTTCCTCTCTCACCATGAGCCTTGGGCCCCTTCTGACTGAGTGGCCACAGGCCTTCCCTCTCGCTGTCATGGAGCGTCTGGGGGTTAGTAAGTCTTCCTTTCCTGGCTGTGGGGGGGCCAGAGTTCTGTGGAGGAGAGGAGAGAGGAGGCAAGCCGCCAGCTTTGTTTCCCTGCCCGGGCCTGGGACTTGTGGGCCGTGAGATGGGGAGAAGCTTGGGCTTGGGCTTGGGCTTGGAGACTCCTGCCTCTGCTGCCGGCTCACTAGGTGACTTTGGAAAAGTCCCTTTCCTCCCTGTGATCTCCGTGTCATCTATAAATGTAAAGGGCCGGGCTTGCCAGTCTCTGCTGCTAAGGATGCTAACATCTCTGCCATTCTAGAATTCTAAGTCTTGCTTCGGGTCAGCCTTCTGGGAGGGAGCCCTAGCTTGCAGGGGGATGCCATCTGCTCATCTGCTGGCTTGCATGGTCCCCAGCCTCATGGCACTCACGCCACCTCCAGAGAACCTCCAGGGATGGAAGCCTACCCTCTTTTCTGCCTGATAGCCACCCTTTGTCCTGAGGAGCTGGTGGGCAGGCAGAAAGACAGAAGCCCCCGGGAATGCACAGATCGGAGAATCAGCCCCCGAAGGACAGAGTTAAATTCATCCTCATCCCTTCTCCTTCCCTGATCTTCTCACCTCGGTTGGAGCTCGGTGCTCAGAGCTCAGAGGATCTATACACTTCCCTGCTCCTTTGTTACAGAATTGGGGGCTGGTTCTCCCCATTGTACCAATGGAGCAACTGAGGCCCAGTCAGTGGCAGGAACTTAGACTGGGTGAAAGGGAGAGGCCATAGGTAGACTCCCACCGTGCCCCACCCCCCATTCCTCCTCACACTTTGGTTAGGTGAGGGACCAGCCTTTACCCCCAAGGGAATTAAGGTGGTATGCAGCTGGGCCCATGGGCCCAGGGTGTTTTGGGAACAAAGAAAGGAGACCCCAGCTCAAGCAGGCAAAAGGGGGTATGTGGGGGGGGGCTTTCCTCCTCTTGTCCCGGGAGGCTGGAGACTTCCCAAGGGCAGGGCAGGCAGGTTCCCTGGGGCTGCTGGTCAGGCCTTAAACTACTATTCCTCAGCCCCTGTGGCCACATCCAGAGAAATGGGGTGGTTGGTATAACCACCCTAACCACCTCTAAACCCCTCACCCTATTGGGAAGGGCTCCTTCAGGTGCTGACCTTGCCTCTTCCCAGTCCTGGGGCCATGCTGGGGTGGGGGAGGCTCCATTTCCATCTGGCCTGGCTGACTGGGGGTGGGGGGCTGGGAATAGGTCAGTGTTGGTGCTGGACCCTGCCCTTGTCTCCTTGGGACGGGAGGGGAAGGCCCACGCTCCCCCACCAGCCTGGGTGAGTGGTCGATGACCCAGGTGGTTCTGTTAGAGTCCAAGACCATCCCCAGGAGTCCCCAGCAAACAGATCTGGGGGAGGCACGAACAGGATTCCGAATGCCGACAAGCCGCCCCTCTTGGAGGGTCCGACAGCTTGTCTGTGCGCCTGAGGACTTGTCTGGTCTCACTGATATATGCAAACCCCTTCTGTCCACCGTCTGCACCCTCCGGCCCCCGGGGCTCCAGAGCTTTCTGGGTAGGTAGAAGTGGGAGTTTGGAGGTGGCCCCCCTCTGTGTCTGCACCCAGGCCAGGCTGCAGGCGCCCGGCCCGGCCTGGCCCAGCCCATCTGGACTGTACCCGGGCTCCCTGGCCCCAACCCACTGCAGCCCCTTTCTCTTTTTCCTGTGGACGCTTTGTCTTTGTATCTTTGCATTCTTTGTAAAGGAAATGTAATAAAATTCAAATGTTTTCGTCTCTGGCTAGTCCGTTTTTCCTCTCTCTTGGGCCTTCCGGGGGCCAAAGTCCCTATCCACACGGACACACCCAGGGGGTGCCCACATGCAGACGCATGCACATGGAGGCCCACGTTGGCCCGTGCACGGAGGGATACCCGCAGGCCCACATGCTCGTAACCCGGAAGCCGTGGGAAGCCACGGGGGCAGGGGTCCTGTGCAGTGCCCCCCTCCCCACCCTGCACTGACGACCACAGCAGTGGGAATGAACGGAGGTCTTTATTGTCCTTCCTGCTTGCTCCCTTCCCCCTCCACAGGGAGGGGTGGCCACCCCCATGGGCTCTCCCCCATCCTTGTTCCCAAGAATACAGGGCACTGAGGATGTTGCCAGGGGTGGGTTGGTTGGCTTTGCCCTCGGGGCCCGCTGCTAGAGGGGCCCCTGCGGCTTCATCTCCTGCAGCCCTTGGGGCCGGGGGTTAGTGGTGTGTAGGTAGAGGGGTTGGGGGTGCTGGCCAGGAGCAGGTGGCCACCCCCTTCCTCTGACTTCAGTTATGTTGCAGGCGATAGGTCTCATAGTCCTCTGGAATCGTGTCTGTGAGAACAAGAGCACCAGGGACCACTGAGACCTGGCCCAGGGTCTGCCCCTCCCTTCCCCTGGGAACCCCAGACCAAAGTCCTCATTGGCCCCCGTATCATAGGAGATGCTTATGGGGCTTCCCATGATCCCCTTCTGGTGTGCCTCCCCTTCCCAAGACTCGTGTTCTCTTCTCTGTTCCTGTGTCCCTTCACCCCCCCCCTTCCCCAGGGTCCTTTCCCCCTAGTACCATTGCATCGGTAACGGAGATTGGCCCAGATGATGTTTTCCTGGGAAAAGCAGAAGACACCGAGACGGCCTCCTCGCATGGTCGTGTCCAGTACCACGTTACTGTCGGCCACAAGCTCAGGACCCTCATAAAAGCGGACCCTGGGAGAGCAGCAGAGGGTTCAGGCAGGTCCCTTAGAAACCACCCTCTTTCCCCCCAATTCTGGGAAGAAGAGAGTTGGGCAAGAGGAAAGGAGAGAGGAAAGCAGAGGTCAGAAAGGACTGACGGGGAAGAGGCTGGAGTGCCCATAGGCCTGGTCACCGCCTCACAGAGCTTCGGATTGGCTTTGAGGTGCAAGTTTAAGGATTTTTGGTCAAAGGTTACACTCAGACTTGGTTCCAGTAGCACTGAAATTGCAGCTAAAGTTAGGGTAGCAAATAAGGATTAGCATCAGCATTGGTGAATCAAGGTGGAGCCTGGGTCAGGATTGGGCTTCAAAACTCACCTGATGTAGCCCACTTGGGGCCGGTGCTGCAGGAACCACCGATAGGACGTCTTGTCCTTCCAGCCCACGTTTCTTGGGTCCTTCCAGAGGAGCTTCACCTGGTCGTTGGTGTCCCCCGTGTGCCACAGGGCATTGCGCAGCTGCTCTCCGGGGCCTGTGGATGACTTCACTGCCTGACCCCCGACACACAGAAATGCCCATGAGTTGAGATTCAGAAGCCCTGACTCCAAATCTCATGTGACTGTGAGCAAGGCACTGAGTGTCTCTGGGTCTGCTTATCGGGAAAATGATGAGGTTGGATTAGAAGAAGCCCTTCTCCTCCTAACTCTGAGAGCTAAGCCAGGCTCACGTGGGGCTGAGGGAGACGCTTTGTTCCCCACTCTCTCAGGCTCTGGGGAGTCATCAGCATGGTTTTTCAGTGATCTCAAAGAGGGAGGCTCTGGGAGTGCTGAAGCCCACATTGCTGCGGTGGAGAAGGAGGGGAGGGGATGAAGTTTGGGGGTGAGTTCAGGTTTGTGGCAGAAGGAGGTAGGGAGTTTCATGGAGCAGCCATTTGGGAGGGAGCAGAAGTGGGGAGAATTCTTCGGGGGGTACCCGGGGGAATCCAGGCCAGTGGGGAACCACTAGTGGGTAGATTTGGTGGCCTCGGTTTGAGTCTTTTTAGGGGATCTTGGGGATAGAGAGAATTGGAGTCTTGGGGGTCCTCTGGGCAGAGATTCTTGGGGACCTATTTAAAGGCCCCTGGAGTGGTTTAGGGAGGTCTCTGGGAGGAAAAGTTGGGCACTCAGCAGGAAGGACTGAGGGCTCCTGAAGAATGAAGGGAGGGTCCCCTGGAGTGTTTGAGGCTGCCTTGGAGAAGTTGGGCCCCTGGGACGCTTGGAGGGGCAGCTGGGGGTGCCCACCTTGAGCTGGATGCCGGGTTCAGCCACAGCTCTGAAGGGATTCGCCTGCCAATAGGTCTGTTCCATCTGCTTCCACATGACCACGTAGAAGCTGGAGCTGTCCTGGTAGCCGAAGATGAGGCCGGCGTAGTCATCGTCCGTGAGGGTGTTCACGTGGAACGTGCCTTCGAAGTCCACACCATTGAAGGCCGTGTAGCCTGGAAGAGAGAGAAGGCAGGGAGGGAGGGCACCGGGCTGAGCATCGGAGAAGCCCCAGCTTGGGTCCCAAAGCCCCCGCCACTGCCCTGGGCTTACCCACAGCCAGCCCTGGGTCGCTGTTCATTGTCTGCACGATCTCCATCCCCTGCAGAGGGTGAGAAGGAAAGGGGGAAGCGAAGAAGGGAAGACTGAGGCCGGGCTCTGGCCCACCTAGAGCCACGGCCCTCCCCCCTCCAGACCCTCCTAAACCACGCCCCTTCGTTTCAAGCCACGCCCAGCCAACCCCTCCTTCTAAAGTCACGCTCTCCCTGCCAGGCCCCTCCTCCTAAGACCACCAATTCCCTGCCCTGGGACCCAGCGGACCTGGTTGAGGACCACCCAGTTGGGGTCTATCTGCGCATCTCCTTCTGGATCTAAGACCACAGTCTGGAAGGCGCGGAAGTCCGTGAGGGTGACTTCTGCGTTCTCGGGGCACACGTCGATCTTGTCCACGACCTTGTCGGCATCGAAATCGTCCTGACAGGCGTCGCCCACGCCGTCGCCTGCGGAGCGGAAAGGATGAAGCCCGCGGCTGCTCTCCGGCCAGCCAGTCCCCTCCCCCCCCAGCTCCAGGACCACCCACTCTCCCCGGATCCGGCCTCATCTCTCCGTCCTCCCGTCGGGAGCTCTCGCTCCCCCTGCCCCCGCAGCCACCTCTCCCCTGTCCCACCCTCATCTCACCATCAGCATCCTCCTGGTTCGGGTTGGGGACGAGGCGACAATTGTCCGGCCCCGGGGGGTGGCTGTCTGGGACTCCATCATTGTCGTCATCATCATCACAGGCATCGCCCAGCCCGTCCTTGTCCGTGTCCTGCTGGGAGCTATTGGGCACCGTGGGGCAATTGTCCCGAGAGTCCTGGTGACCATCACCGTCTCTGGAGGGAGGCAGGGCCAAGGGTCAGACGGGGGAGGGGGCGGCTGTCTCCCCACAGCCTCACACGCTCCAATACGCCTTCTCCACCCCCCGACGCCCTCCCCCAGTTGTATAGACCCCCATTTCCTTACTGGTCCTGGTCACTGTCACACGCGTCCCCTACCAGGTCGTGATCCACATCTTTCTGAGGAAACAACCCACACCGTGTTTGGAGAGCCAGCCATGCACCGAACTCCCACCTAGTCCTTTTTGCTTGGGGCCACCAGCTAGGAACTCTGGGAACTTTGTTTTGGAGGCAACGACCCAGAGCTCATCTCATGGAGAGAGGGGGAGGGGGGAATCTGCTCTGCTCAGGGAGTGGGGAGGGGGTCTAACCTGGGTCCTCACCTGAAGCTTTTAACCAGGTCACACAGAATGGGGGAGGGGGAGCCTAACCTGGTCAGGGGTCGAGGTGTAGGGCGGTGTGGGGCTAAAAATTCTAAATTGGTTCAAGAAAGGGAAGGGAAGGAGCTGGGGGAGGGGGAGAGAGGGGAAAGCTTTACTGTGGTCAGAGATCGGAGGGTGCTAACCTGATCTGCCGTTGTAGCACCTACAGTCCCAGGTGGGAAACTTACCTGGTCAGCATTGTCTTTTTGTGGACAGTTGTCACAGGCATCCCCCACCCCGTCTCTATCACTATCCCGCTGGTCTGGATTGGGGGTCCGGGGACAATTGTCGACAGCATTCCGGATCCCTGAAAAGAAAGAAGGAAGATGTTACCCGAAGGATCAGGAGGGGCCGGTGCTGGGGACAATCTGGGGGAGGATGTGAGAAGGTGAAGAAGGGAACCCCTGGAAATAAAATGGAGGATGCTGGGAGTCTGGCGGACCAGCCTCATGGGCAAATCAGACCACCCAAGACAGATGTGAGCTCTTAGGCCCATCGAAAGATTAAATTGGGAGATGTGACTATAAATCAAAATTCTCACACTAACTGAGACTGAGCAAACCGTTTCTCTTTTCCAAGTATTAGTTTTCTCATCTATGAAATGGGAGGAATAAGAGCTCCTAACTCAAATAGTTGTTGTAAGACTAAAATATGGAAAGCACTTTGGAATCCTAAAGCATTACATAAACATTACTATATATAATAAATATTATTGTTGTTAGATTGTTACAAATGTCTAGTGGGTTTTTTTTCAAATTCTTAAAAATCACTTTTCATAAATTGTGCTTCCTCTTGAATTTCAGTTCTATTTCTCTCCTTCTGGAGTGTGTCTGCACCTGTTACACTTTCTTACAGATAGAACATCCAACAAGAATTTATTAAGTACTTAATGTATTTGTGGCACTTGTGCTAGGTGCTGGGGGTACAAGACAAATATATAAACAGTCTTTACCCTCAAGGAGCCTCCAGTCTGGGAACCTGGATTGCATTCCCAATACATCCCCTAAAACTCACTGTCCATCCTAAGGTGCCGGACACTCAACTCCAACTTTTGGATGTTCCTAATATTCCTAATATCTAGCTGGTATTAATATATGACCTTTTAAGGTTTGCCAAGTGTTTTATGTGTGTTACCTCATTTGTTCCTTACAACTCTGGGAGGTGTTATTATTATCCCCATTTTACAGATAGCTAAACTGAGGCAGGTGAAATGGTTGGCTCCCACAGCTACTAAGTCTCAAGAGATGGGATTTGACCAGTTCCAATTGTTCACTGAAGAAAACCATATACACCCAGAGAGAGGGAAATGAAATATGGACCACAATGTAACATTTTCATGATCTCTATTGACATTTGCTTGCATTGTGTTGCCTTTCTCTGATTCTTTTTTTTTTCTTTTAGATAGGATTTTTCTTGCATAACTTCTCAAGCATTTCAACATTATTAACATGTAGTGGACTTCCTGCCATCTAGGGGAGGGGAGGGGACTGGGGGTAAAATTTGTAATGGAAAGCTTTGTAAAGATCAATGTTGGGGAACTACCCATACATATGTTATACAAATAAAAAGCTTTAATTAAAAAAAAAAAGAGATGGGATTTGAACTCAGACCTCTCTCCCTCTCAATTTATGACTCTGTACACTATTCCAATGAAATAGACATCCTCCCCTCTTACTTGTCAGATTTAATTCCTTAACATGTGAGCATCACCCAAGACCTCCTTTGTATGGAATCACAAGATCTGAGATCTGTCAGCTCTATTCTAATCTCAGAGACCATCTGGTACAGCCCATAGATGAAAAAGATTCATCTTTACACTTCTAATCTCTCTCCTGATCTCCAGGCTCCAGGCTCCAATCTCCAATAAGATGTGTTGAACAGATGTCCAGCAGACATCTGCAACTTAACTCATTTTCTTCCTTCCCTTTGTCTCCACCCATTCAAACCTCCTATTACTACCAAGGACACTCACTGCCTTTAGTTCCTCACATTCAAAATCTACTTCATCCCAGACCCCTCACTCTCCCGACTGTATTTAATCTATTGCCAAGGCCAGTTGATTTCATCTCTTTGAGTTTTGTAACATCTCAAAGTCACTCCAAATTAAGTTCAGGCCTCTAGATGTAGCCAGTCCCTAAAAGAGGACAGTGGGAACTCAGGCTCTTTAATCCTTCCTGCCACCCAAGTTATATTCACTTTCTGGGCCACCATATAACACTGTGGACTCATATTGAGCTTGTAGACCACTAGAACCCCCAGATCTTCAGATGAACTATTGTCTGGCCACCATCTCTCCATCGTGTACTTGGGAACCTGAGTTGCCACTATGCTTGGACTACTGAAGTAGCCTGCTCATGGTTCTGTCTGCCATAAGTCCAAGTGTCCACTACAGTCCATCCTCCATTCAACTGTCAAAGCCATCTCTGCCCATGTCACCTCCCCTATATAATAAAAGTCAGTGGCATCTCTGCCCATGTCACCTCCCCTATATAATAAAAGTCAGTGGCATCTCTATTCATGTCACCTCCCCTATATAATAAACGTCAGTGGCTCCCTATTGTTTGTATGATCAAACATTAAATTTTCTGATTTTTTAACTCTTCATAACCGGGTCCCTTTCTATCTTTCCAGCTTTCTTCCATCTTACTCACTTCTTCATATTCTGAGCCAGTGACACTGGTCTCTGGGATGTCCTTCTCACAAGACCCTCCAGGCATTTTCCCTGGCTGCCCCCATTCCTGGCTTCCTTTAAATCTCAGCCAAACTCTACCTTCTGCAGAAGCCTTTGATCCCCCTTAATGCTAGCTTGCTGGTACCTTTCTCAATGGATTATGGTCCATTTAGTTCATATATACACTATTACTTATATGTATATATAATATACACATACATGTATATTATATACATATATATTATATATATATACACACAATATATTATATAATATATATAATATACATATATATGTATATATACTTATATGTTACTTATATGTCGTCCCCCATTAGAGTGTAAGGTCTCTGAGACCAGGGATCATTCTTCATTGTGGCTCAGCGCCCTGCATATAGTAAGCACTTAATAAATGTCCTACGGCAGTTTGTTGACTGACTGTGTTCTGCTTTACGTCCTATCAGTTTTGTGAGTCTGAGTTCTAACCAACCCAGGGGGAGAAAGGGAAAGGGATCGGGCCATCCTGTCAGCCCCCCCCCCCCAGTCCCCGCCGCCGGCTAAAGCTCACGGTCCCCATCGATGTCATCATCACAGGCATCCCCCCGGCCATCGCGGTCCGTATCCCTCTGGTCATCATTCTTTTCCGCACGACAGTTGTCGCAGGCGTCCCCCCACTTGTCCTCATCGATGTTTCGCTGGTCTGGATTCCGAACCAGGACGCAGTTATCCTGGAGGGCGGCGGGGAGGAGGAGATTGAGCCGTGGGCGGAGAAGTGGGTTGGCGCAGAGCCCTAGAGCCCTTACTCTCCTTCTCTCCCCTCCTTTCCAGGCTCCCTCCCCTTTCTTGCTTCCGCACCCCACCCTGCGTCTCACCTGCTCGTTTAGGATTCCGTCCCCATCCGCGTCTGGGTCACAGGCGTCCCCGATGCCGTCTTTGTCCACATCCTCTTGGCCCGAATTGGGCACCTTTAGGCAGTTATCCTGGGGGAGGATGAGGGTGTGAGCTGGAGAGGGAACAAAAGCCTGGAGACTGGGGCAAAAGGGTAAGAAACCAAGTGGTGGGATGGATCAAGAGAAGGGTTCAAAAGCCCCAGTGCAGGTTGGGATATTGGGAGGTATGTCCAGCTCACAGAGATCTAGGGACTTCATTGGGCTACAAGTTGCAGAGAGAGACATTTCAGCCTGATTTGAAGACTCCCTAATAATCAGAACTGACCAACTTCGTGGACAGATAATGAGCTCCCCATCACTGAAAGTCTCCAAGCAGAGCCTGGATGACTTCTGATCAGGATATGGCAGAAGAACTCTGCTTGGGTAGAAGTTGGGCAGAAGTCCGCCCATTTCTGGGATCCTCTTCAGGGTTGGAAAAGACTGAGAGAGAGGAAGCGTAGGGAGGAATTCTGGGCCAGCCAAGAGGACAGGAGGTGGAGGGGCCCTTCTCCCAGCCCACCTTTCGGCACTTCTTATCTGGGCACCTCAGCTTCTCATCCGGAAAGCCGTCCAGGTCGGTGTCCTTACCACAAATGAGCCCATTGCCAGCCCAGCCCACAGCACACTGCAAGGGAAGAAGGGGCTCAGCTGTCCTGCCGCCCAGCGCACTCCCAGTCCCGGCTTTGTGTATGCTCTCATTTACACACAAACACCCATGGAAACACACAGTCTTAAGCCTCCTCGGTCTCCCCCCTGCCCTCGGGCATTTCCCTTCCCTCCCCTCCCCCTCCTCTTCCTTGCCCACCCCCTCCTTGAGCCTGAACCAAAACCTTCCCTTAAGAGCTAACAATGAAAGGACCTTACACATAAGTGCATTCTTTATACACAGGTGTAGACACAGCCCTCATCCACACACTCATCCTTCCCTTCCCAGGGTCCCTCTGGCTTTCCTAGGATCCTTCTGTGGCTCAGACCCCTTCTTCTCTCCTCAGAAATCAGCACCCCTTCCTTATTACATTGTCTACTCACACTCCCCCAGCCCTTGAGCCCAAGTCTCACCACACATGAGGTAGAGCCATCTCTCTCCAGGATACAATCAGCATTTTCATGACAGGGGCTGGGCTCCCCATTAGGACACATCCGTTGGTTTCTCCTCCGACAGCCAGAGGCCTGATCTCCCACAAATCCTGGCTTGCAGGGCCCGCACTGGAAGGATCCCTGCCTCAGGACCCAGGGGAAGAGAAAGCATCAATGACCTAGCCCTTCCTTCCCACCCACAGATCTTGGGTTCCTTCCTTTTCTCATTTCCTCCCAGGGGCATCCCCTGCTCCTGCTGCTCTTTCTCCCTTTCCCAGATGCCTTCAGCCTGGCTCTCTTTCCCCATCTTCCTTCACTGCTCCCCATTTTTCCATCCTTTGATTTCCCTTTTCCCCCTTGTACCCTCCCCTCTTCCAGACCCATTCCCTTCCCTCTGTCCCCAGGCCCTCACCCGAGTATTGGTGCACACAGAGTTGGGGACACAGTTGTGCTGGCCAGTCTCACACTCATTGATGTCAGTGCAAACCTGGAGTGGGAAGCATGAGTCATGATTATGTCTAAAGACTTCAAATTCTCACCCTTCTCTCTATCCCATCTCAGAGCTAGAAAGGGCCTTAGAGACAGTGTAATGTGACCACTACTGGAATAAGAATCTTCTCTACAACACTCCTCTGTTCATCTCATCTCCTTTTGAGTACCTCTAGTGATGAGGAACTCACTACTTGCAAGGTAGCTCATTCCTTTTGGACACCTCTGATCTCTAAGGCATTTTTCTTATCTATTTGAACCCTACTATTATTTGATTCATTCCCAGCTCTCCAATCTCATCATCTCCTACTGACTGGGATTTCTATTGATAACTTTTTCCCCCCCCTAGGCAGTTGGGGTTAAGTGACTTGCCCAGGGTCACACAGCCAAGTAGTGTTAAGTGTCTGAGGCTAGATTTGAACTCAGGTCCTCCTGATGTCAGGGCTGGTGCTCTATCCACTACACCAACTAGCTGACCTTCTATTGATATCTTAACAGGTTACTCAGACTTTCCTTCTGTCTCTCTTCAAACTTCCATCCCAAAGGCTACAGAGACATCTCCTCAAAACCTGATTTTGCTTCTCTGCCTCCTAAAGATGCCCATGAGCCAAAGGAAAAGTCCCAGATCCTTTAGCATATCTTTCAAAGTCCCTTATGCCCTGACCCCTAATCTACTCCTTTACTTTGAAACACAGTTCCAATCACTGTTCCCTTTGCATTTTACAGCCTTCACTCAAACTGTCCCTGCTCCCTCCAAGGGTCCTCCCAGCTCTGACAACCTGTGTTCTAAGGGCCTTTCCAGTTTTGATATCCTGTGTTCTAAAAGCTCTCCCAACCTTGATATACTCTCTTCTTAGGGCCTTCCCAGCCCTGACACTCTGTGCTCTAAGGGCCCTTCCAGTTGTGACATCTTCTGTTCTAAAAGCCCTCCCAACTTTGATATACTGTGTTCTTAGGGCTCTCCCAGCTCTGACACTCTGGCTTCTAAGGACGCTCTCAGATCTGATATTTTTTAACCTATACAATTGTTTGCTATCATTTAATACTTTTCAAACACTCTCAGGATAAACTGGACCTTTCCAGGCTCCGTAATTTAGGAGTTTTTGGTGGGGGAATTTTAGTAATGATTCATGTTTCAAACAGGGTTTGGAGTACATAATTTCTGCTGTTCTTTCCAGTTTTGTGATTCTGTGGCTCTAGAAGCTTTGAATGGAGTAGGATTGGATGTAAGGGTGTCTCTACCCTTCTTACTGCCTAACTGCAGAGGCTGTCTTGTCCCCAGAAGCTCATGTGAGTGGCTGAACTGTTGAGCCAGCACTGGAGCTGGTAGCATCATAGAAGGTCTGGATTCTCCTTTTAGCTGGAGGGGGTGGGTTGTGAGTTGGAGGGATTTCCCCCTGGACCCATGTTCAAGATAATGAATCCAGGAGGGCTCGGGCCCAAGTTCAAGGTGATGGACACATACTCTCCCACACCCAAGTGCATCAGGGACACTTACCTGCTTGTTTGCCTTGGCAAAAGCCAAGCCCACACCCTCGTGGGCGGGCCCAGTGTATCCGGGAGGGCAGGCTTCACAGCGGAATCCCGGGCTGGTATTGATGCAGCGGACCCGGGGGTAGCAGGGGTGCGCGTTACACTGGGGAGAGAGATGGCCCAAGTAAGGGGCCGGGCAGTCGCCCAGGACTAGGGCAAGCCCCCCAAAAGGCAGTTATCCTGGGGAAGGATGAGGGTGTGAGCTGGAGATGGAACAGAGCCTGGGGATTGGGGCAAAAGGATAAGAACCCCTCCCTCCAGAACTCCTCCTGCCCTCAGCCCAAATCCAACCCACCTCGTTCACGTCGGTGCAATGGGATCCGTTGCCTGAGTAGCCCGGAGGGCAGGGCCCACAGCGGAAGCCGCCGCCCGGGGTGTCCGTGCAGGTGACGCCGGGGAAGCAGGAGTCGGGCTCACAGCCTCTCTGCGGCCGCACGCTTGTCCACGGGCTACTCACCGGCTGCATGCCTGGAGGTTCGATGGGGCGAGTGGGGCAGAGCCCAGTCAGAGGTCACGCTACAGGCTACCCCTCCCCCCCTCACTCCCGGTCCCGCCCGGTCTAGGCTCTGGGCCACACTAGGTGTGAGACAGCCTCTGTCTGCGGTGTCTTTCCCTCTGATTCGGTTTCTCTCTGGGTGCCCGTGTCTATCTCTGTCTCTGTCTCTTCTCATCTTTATATATCTCTGTCTCTGTGTGTGTATCTTTGTATCTGTGAGTATGTCTGTGGCTGTATGTTAGTCTGTTGTGTATTTATCTATGTCTCTGTCTGTCCGACTGTTTCTGTCACTGTCTCTGTACTTGTTTTTCTTTGCATGTCTCTGTCTCTTTGTGCCTGTGTCTCCTTTCTGTATTTCTGCTTTTATCTATTTATGTGCTTGTCTCTCTGTGTTGAGGGTCAATCCTTCCCCCCCCCATCTCTCTGTCTCTTCTCTGTATCTCTGTCTCTGTTTCTGTCTCTGTGTGTGTCTCTCCATCTCTCTCTGTCTCTCTGTCTGTCTCTCTTTCTCTCTGTCTCTCTGTCTCTCTCCTCTGCCTCCCTCCCTCTCCCACACACGCTTTAGTCTAACTTCCTGGTGGTCTAGCTTTCTGATGTCTAACTACTCTTCTCTTTTCCCCTCTTTTTTATGTTCCTCTCCCTCTCACTCAGCTTCTAGGTATCTGTCTCGTTTTTCCCCTTTCTCCATTTCTCCTTCCTCTACCTTAACTCTCCTTCCCTTGTCTCCTTTGTCTATTCTCCCGGTCTTCCTTTCCATGTCTTTTTCTTCATCTCTGTATCTGCCCCCCCCCATATTGACATCCTTTAGGCCCTCACCACAAGCATCACACTCCATCACCGTATTCTTCAGGAAGGTAATTTCTTTAATCTGGAAAAAGAGGTGAGGAAGAGAAGTTGGGGGGGGGGGGATTAAGGGAGGTTCAGGTAACCACAGCCTACTTGGAGATAAGGATGCCAGAGAAGGGAAGAGTTGCGCCGCTGCCCCGCTTCCTCCCCCGCCGCAGTCATGAAAAGCTAGCATTGACGGTTTCCATTCAGGAAGTGGGGGGGGGGAGAAAGAAGCCCTGGGGCTCTGGGAGATCTGGGAGCCCGGTCTGCTCCTCACCTGCTGTTTAAGAAGTTCCCGCACTTCTTGCAGTACCAAATTGGTCTCCTTCATCTCCCGGAGCATCTGGGGCGCCACATCTCCCCCTGAGCAGAGAAGGGCGCTGTTGTAGAGCTGGGCGGAGTCTGGGGGTTTGGGGTATCCGGCAAAGGTATTGCCTTGGTAGGGGGAACCACTAACCTTCGGAGGTGAGATAGGACTCTATCCCCTTGAAGGGACTACCTAGGTCCTTGGGAGGGGCCAGGGACTGTACTGAAGGCTCAGATGCTCTGGCCGGAATGGGGAGAGACGGGAGGAGGAGGAACCAGGGCTAAGGTGATGGTTGGAGTTGGCGATGGTGGACCGGGCTACGGGCTAGGGATCTTGATGGGAGCGAGAGACTGCTCTCCTTCAGGTGGGCGGAAGCGACCCGAAGCTCAGCTCCTCTTCAGTGTGGCCTTTCCATTCCCCAGTCACATATCCCCTATCCCTCAACCTTCAACCTGAAGACTTCTTTGAGTGCCTTAATCGTGACGTGCTAACTTCGGGGGGCTGCCCAGGCTGCTTGGATTCCCCTCAGCTTGGTATTCTCGATTGAGGTGGCGACGTCTAGGTTTGGGAGTGGGGCTGGGGAGAATACCCCTCCCAGGGGTCTGAGACCCTTCCAAACTAGTTCAGAGAGGGCAAAGATGCTGGGCCTCCAAGGGCAGTAGGATGGGCTAGTCCTGGGGACCTCCCGGGCACGGAGGCTGTCCCTACAACCTCACGACTTATCAAGGCTCGGTGAATATTGAACCATGCACCGAGAACCACACCCCCAAAGTGGCTGCAGAGGTTTGGGGTGTGGTGCGAGGGTACCAGTTAGTATTTTCTAGGAGCTCCCCCCGAACTCCTTGGAGTATCCCCAAATCCAAATCTTACAGCTGGAGGAGACCTCCAAGTTTGATTCCCTCAGTGGGACCTGACCAGCAAGAGCCGAGCAGCCGGCTCCAGATGTGAGGGCTCGTGGCGCCCCCGGATCCCCAAATGCCGCTTACCCACTGGCGCCTGTCTCTGACCGGTGACGAGGTGGCAGACGAAGGCGAGAAGCAGTCCACAGGAGGGAGATAAAGGCATGGCTGCGACTGGGGCCGCGCCCGGCTCCTGGGGAGTGGGGGTCTCTGCGGAGAGCGAGTGGGGCTGCACTGAGCTCTGTCTGACTCCGGCTCTGGCCCGGGAAAGATCCCGTAAGACTTTAGACGGCGGCGACTTTTCTCCCTGTGCGCTCCCTCCCCGCGCTATTTATGGAAGCCGTTCCTCTTCTCCTTGGCCCCGGGTCCGGGGCGCCGGACGTCACGTCGGGACAGCCCAGCCCTGCCCAGCCCCTGCGCCGCTGCAAATTTGCCAGAGGTAAACAGGCGGCGATGCAGTCATCGCAGGAGCTCCCCGCCCCGCCCCACCTGGCACTGCCTGGGGGGACGCGCTGCCCTCTCAGTTTCTGGCCTCGCTGACCCAGAGGACCCCCTATCCCATCCTGTTACTATATACCCTTCGGAGAGGTGTCTCCTGGAGCCACCAATGAGCACCTGGTGCCCCTGCGCCCACCCCTTGGGATAGAGGCTTTCCACCCTTCCACCTACCGAGCCGAGCCGATGCCAACCCACTAAGGTGGGAACAGTTGAGTGGTTCAGAGCTGAGCTGGCAGCAGGGGGCGCACAGCGACCCTGGGTCACCCTCTCCGGGGGTCAGGGAAGGTGGGCTTCCTCCACCTTCCAGCACCCCCAGGCCTGTACTTCCCAGCTCAATAGGCGGCTGGACCAGATAGACCGACCCCTCTGGAGATACTGAGAATGCCCTGATTCAATGGACCCCACTGCTGACTGGGGACGGGCAGCTCATCCCTTGATTCTTGGCACTGCCCCTATCCCCCATAGAGAGAGGAGTCGATCTTTCAGTGATCTTTCACTGTCACTGGAACCACCAATCTCCGAGTCCTAGGCTGAAGGACAATCCCCATCCCTACACAAACTCACAGGAAGACAGAGAAAGACAGAGACAGCAACAAAGAGACAGAGACAAAGAGAGGCAGAAACAGAGACACACACAGAGAGAGAGAGACCTTCACATCCAATCAATTCCCAATTTGGTTTTCTTATAGCTGCCTCCCAGCTCTCTTTCTCTACAACCTGGACTATTGAACCAACCTCCTGATGGTCCTCTCCATCCCCCCACTCTCCTTATCTAACCCCAACTACACAGACTATAGAGACATTTTACCAGAATCTCTTCATTCTATCCCCAGGGCTTATATGCTTAACTCATAGTATATTCTTTAAAAATACCAATTGATTGATTGACTGAAACTCTGATTACCTGCACCAGTCCAACAACTTCCATGGTTCCCCATGATCCACTGGAGAAAGTCCAAATTCTTCCATATGGTATTCAATACCTTCCACAGTCTGACCCTAAAATACTTCTCTAGCTTAACTTCCAACTGCTCTGCTCCCCTTCAGGCCATATATATGTTCTATTCAAAGAAGCTTTTCTATCCCAACCTACAATATCCTCCTTCACTCTGACTTTGCTGGTTGAAATCAGGTCCATTTTTCAAAGCCATTTCCTCTAGGAAGACATTTTTATTCCTACTACATCCTGCCTCCCTTTCACCCAAGCTAGATGTTCCATCCTTTGACCTTTAAAACATCCCTTGTTTCTCAATTTAACTATATTCTTCCTTGTGTTTAAATTCTGTATGTCCCATTCTCACACAGTGTCAAACTTTTGCAAGGACCCAGCTTGCAGTAAGAAAGACTTGAGTTCAAATGCTTCTTGTGTGACTCTGGATAAATTACTTCACTGTATCAACCTTTGTTGATTTGTAAAATGAAGAGGTTGACATTCTGGAGGTCAATTTGGAACTGTGCCCAAAGGGCTATCAAACTGTGCATACCCTTTGACCCAGCAGTGTTTCTACTGGGAGTATGTCCCAAAAAGATCTTAAAGGAGGGAAAGGGACCCACATGTGCAAAAATGTTTGCAGCAGTCCTTTTCGTAGTGGCTAGAAACTGCAAATTGAGTGGATGCCCATCAGTTGGGGAATGGCTGGATAAGTTATGGTATATAAATGTTATGGAATATTATTGTTTTATGAGATATGATGAGCAAGCTGATTTCAGAAAAACCTGGAAAGACTTACATGAACCAATGCTAAGTGAATTGAGCAGAACCAAGAGAACATTGTACACAGCAGCAAGATTATGTGATGATCAACTCTGATGGATGTGGCTCTTTTCAATAATGAGGTGATTCAGGCCAGTTTCAATGGTCTTGTGATGAAGAGAGCCATCTTCACCCAGAGAGAGGACTGTAGGAACTGAGTATGGATCACAACATAGTATTTTCACCTTTTTTTGTTGCTTGCTTCCTTTTTTTTTCTTTTTCATTTTTCCCTTTTTGATCTGATTTTTCTTGTGCAACATAATGATTGGGGAAATATGTATAAAAGAATTGCACATATTTAGCATATATTGGATTGCTTGCCATCTAGGGGAGGAAGGGAGGGAGAAAAAGTTGGAACACAAGGTTTGCAATGGTGGATATAGAAAACTATCTTTGCATATATTTTGAAAATAAAAAGCTATTATTTAAAAAATAAAAAATGAAGGCATTGAACTCAATGACCTCTGAGGTCTCTTTCAGCTCTAAATCTATGGTCCTATGAATAATGAGAGTCCCATGATCAGAGATACAATTTATTTAAATTATTTCTTAGCCTCCTCATTACCCGGGCACCTAATTATGAATTGAAGAAGGGTTATTAAGAGAAGAAGGGTGGAAAGTGAGAGGATCTGGGAGAGGGAGAAAGAAAGACTTTGGGGTGAGAGAGATGAGGGAGAAGGAAAGCGACAAAGAGAGCTTGGGAAGGAGAGAAAAGATGAAAGAATGAGGAGGGGAAAGCTATGGAAGAGTAGGAATTTTTTTGGAAGGAAGAGGGAAAGGAGATGGGGAGAGGACATGAAAAGAAGAAGAAAGGAGAAGGAGAAATAGGGGTGGAGATAAGAGAGTGGGCATTGGTTTGGAAGGGAGAAGAGGTGGAGAGAGAAGAAATAAGTGGTATAAGAAAGGGAACAGAGGGTGTAAGAAGGGAGAGATAGGAGAATGGGAATTGTTCTTAGAGGTAGAGAAGATTGAGCAGGAAGGAAAGAGAGAAAATATCATTCAATAAACATTTATTAAGCACTTACTATGTTCCAGGCAGTGTGCTAAGTCCTAGAAAGGGGCAAAAGACAATTTCTGCCCTCAAAGAGCTTCTACTCCAATGGAGGAGACAACTAGCAGATATGTACAAACAAGATATATGCAGGATCAACAGGAAATCATTAAAGCCAGAAAGGCACTATAATTGGGAAAGGTTGGGGAAGGCATTCTACTAAATATGGGTTTTGAGTTAGGATCTAAGCTGGGGGAGTCAGTAGATGGAATTGAGGAAGGCATGGGAGACCCTCAGAAAAAGTACCAGGGACCTAGAGAGGGAGTGTCTTATTCTTGGAACAACCAGGAGGTGACATGATTGGACTTTAGTCACTTTAATGGCTAGAGTAGGGGGAGGTTAAAGGCAAGCTGACCCTCTCACCATCCTAGCAGACTATTATAATAATCCAGGAGTGAGGTGATGAGGGTCTGCACTAGAGGGATGGTCAAGTCAGAGGAGAGAAGGGGGTGTATTCAAGATATGTTAAAATGGTGAGATAGACAGGTTTTGACAACTAGGGAAGAGGAGGGAGAGAATCCAGGATGATTCTTAGGCTGTGAGCTTGAAAAAATGGGAAGATGGTGTTGTCCTCCACAGCAATACTGAAATTGTAGGAGATAAGGAAGGTTCAGGGAAAGATAATGAGTTCAATTTTGGGCCTGTTGAGTTTCAGATGTCTACTGCAATCCAGTTGGAGAGGTCTGAAAGACAATTTGAGATGAAAGACTGGAGGACAGCAGAGAAATTAGAGCAGGAAAGGTATATTTTAGAATCATCAGCATAAAGATGGTAATTAAATGTGTTGGATCTGATGAGATCACCAAGTGAAATAATATAAAGAAAGAAGAGAAAAGGACCCAGGACAGAACCCTATTAGAGGTTATGATTAGAGGGAATAATCTGGAGAAGGATCTAGCAAAGGAAACTGAGGAGGAGTGGCCAGAGAGGTAGGAGGACAGCCAGAGAGGGTAGTGTCCCAAAAATTTAGAGAGGAGAGTATCAAGGAAGAGAGAGTATCAGAGGCTGCAGAGAGGTCAAGGAGCATGAGGTTGTCAACTAAGGGATCATGGGATAGCTTCATTTTTTTTGAATCCTGGAAGAATTTTATTTTACATTCTTGCAAGAATGGATGTCTGGGCTGGGAGACGTGTTTTTGAAACTTCAAAGGCAGTCTTTTATTTCCTATCTTGAAGCTCAAGTTCCTGCCTGATTTCCCATTAATTGGGTATTACAGAAATTATAGAAGTTATATAGCATATATATATATAGAGAGAGATACAGAACTATATAGAAATTAATCTCCACCAACTTTAGAGGGATCAGTTTTGCTGAATTGATGAAGATAGAAGTCAAATTGCAAGGAATTCAGAAGAATGAGAAGAGAGAATGTGGAGGTAACAATTGTAGACAAGCTTTTTGAGAATTTAGTTACCAAAAGCTGGAGAAATACAGGAAGAACTTTATGTGCTTAAAGATGGAAGGGTACAATAAAGGTTTTCTGAAGATGGGAAGACATGAGTATGTTTGAAAAAGTCTGTAGGCCAAGATGGGAGAATTTAATTTCAACATCTGGGGAAACTGGAGAATAGATCATTAAAGAAACAGTGAATTTCTTGAAAAGGAAACAAC